>ML832099.1:42368-53374 GCA_009831015.1 Picea engelmannii | reverse complement strand
TTCTTGAATATCATCATCATGGGAAGCTGTGACTTCCCTCACTGGTTTTGCAACTCTGGGAGCTATATGCTCTTCTTCATATACTTCTTCAAGCTGGCATCTCCTTGATTTCTTGACTGCTGCATCTCCATCAAAGGTTACATCTCTGCTGATCTCAATATGATGGTAACCTGGTATGTAAATTCTGAACACCTTAGAGACCTCATAGTATCCAACAAATATTCCCTTCTTTCCTGAAGGGTCCAACTTGGTTCTCCTTTCCTTCGGAATGTGTACAAACAATGGACAACCAAATATCTTAATATGGATTACTTCTCGCTTCTTTCCAGAGAAAATTTCTTCAGGGGTTTTGAACCCAAGTGCACTATGGGATAATTTGTTTTGGACATACACTGATGTTCTTGCTGCTTCAACCCATAAGGGAAATGGAATATATTGATCATGGATCATAGTCTTCACTGCTTCCATTATAGTTATGTTCTTTCTTTCTGCTACACCATTTTGTTGAGGATTGTAGGGAGTGGTGAGCTCCCTCTTAATCTCAATATCTCTGTAAAATATTACAAATTATTTTGGGGTGTATTCTCCTCCATTTTCTGACCTGAGTATCTTGATTTTTCTTTCAGAGAGATTCTCTATCAAAACTTTGAATTCCTTGAATTTTCCAAACACTTCATCTTTTGATTTCAAGAAGTAAATCCAAGTCTTATGAGAATAGTCATCAATAAATGACACATAGTATACATACCCACTAAGAGAGGTTGATGACATTGGGCCACAAACATCTGAGTGGATGAGCTCCAAGGTTCTTTCTGCTTTATTGTCGCTCTTCAATAAATGATTCTTTATGTTCTTTCCTTGTGCACATCCCTTGCACACACCTTCATGATCAACCTTTAAATATGGTAGAACTGTAACTGCCTTGCTCACATATGATAATGCCTTGTATTTGATGTGAGCTAGTATTCTATGCCAAAGTTCACATGGACTCTCAGTGGAGTGAGTCAAGGCTGGATCTGAGTGACCTTTTAATTTATATAGGCCACCTTCTTCTGTTCCAATAACAATTGCATCTTCTATGGTTTTTCCTTTAGGCCACATAAGGAATTCACCATCTATGAATGTAACCCTAAAGCCTTTCTTATCTAAAGCTGAGATAGAAAGAAAAATCTTCTTCAAACCTGATACATACAATAGATCCTTCATCTTCATTGGGGTTCCTGAATCAAGTTTGTAAGTGGACTCTCCCACTCCTTTGATAGGGTACTAGTAATCATCTCCAAGTGTAACTTTATGGGGAAAGTTCTTTTCTGTGAGGCTAGAGAGAATGTCTCTCTGACCTTTCATGTGCTTAGAAGCACCATTATCTATGAGCCAAGTATCCTCTCCAGGTGACACTAATCCTAAGAGGGAAGAGAATAAGACATAGTTTTCAATATTTTCTTTAATCATCTTTGTGGGTGGCTCATCATCTTCAACTGCATGGGCATGGTGTCTTTTCTTATTTCTCTTCCTGTATTCTTCTCTTCTAGCTGGACAATTCTTAGCAATATGTCCCATCTTGTCACAATGGTAACATTCATAAGAGGAGAAATCCTTTTCTCTTCTTTGACATTTTTTAAACTTTTGGAATCTCCTTGGAGGGTGAGATTCTTTATGGATGAATTTATTTGGGTAGTGAGACTTGTTATGCAGGTGGGTATCTTTCTTGAAGTGATACCTTCTCTTTCCTCCTTTAGAATGAGAATCTAGGGCTTGATCTTCATCCCTTAATAGTACTGCTTCTTGGTTAGCTACTCTTGCTTATTCTTGAACACATTCTTCCCAAAGACTGTCAAATTGTAGTTTTTCCTTTCTGGAACATATAGTTTGGATGAATGCATCCCAAGGTCTTGTGAGACTATTAAGAGTTGTCATTATGAGTTCATATTCATATAGGTTATCTCCAATTGCTTCTAGTTGTTCCTTGAATTGAGAGATTCTAGAGAAGTAGTCATGAACTGTTTCTCCTTTCTGCATCTTTGTATTCTTCAGTTGGGTTCTCAAGTTCATCTTTCGGTTAATGTTCCTTCCTTCATACAATCTGGTTAGGGCATAATTTTTTATTTATTTTGGAGTATTATTAGAATCCACTTGAGGGATCAAGTGATCTTTAATAGAGTCTGCAGTGATTCTTTTTTCCCTAACCATATCCTTCTGGTACTTTGCTTTAGCTGTAGCATCTGTGGGTTCTGGTACATTTTCCTTGATGAATATTGCAAGGTCATTCTCTCTAAGAATGAGTGCAACACTATACTTCTAGGAACACAAGTTATCCACACCTTCTAACTTTTTAACAAGCTTGGTGCTTGCAGACATATTGAGATGGAGCTGGGAAAATGACCAAAAAATGAAAGTGCTCAAAATTTAGATCTGAACTTACTAGGAGGTGCGCTTGGCTGAGGCAAGTAGCTTGGTGCAGTCTATCTTCTGAAAATCCAAATTTTACCCCTTGAAATTGGGCATGCGTAAATCTAGACTGGTACTTCTAGTACTGGTTTTGGTTTCTTGGTTTTCTGGAACTAGTGAAAACTAGGGTTTCAATTTCCAGAGGATCTGACCACTGAAAAGGTACACTCAAGTTGCCAATGATTTCTCTAGGCTAGGGTGCACTTCCCTAGATAGTTTTTAGGTTGAAATTCTCTTCCAACAAAAATCCCTAATTTTCTTGTATGACAAAAGTGATGTTTTTGGTAACCCAATGAAAGGTGCTATATTCAGTGAAGCTCTAGTTCCATGTTAAATTTAGAGAAACTATTAAGTTCTTTTCAATTTACTAGACAATAATAACATAAGAAGGATCACTAAAAGATACACAATCACAAGGTACACAACATTTATCAAGGGAAACCCCCATGGGGGAGAAAACCCCCCAAAAAATTCCTTAATATAGATAGCCAATACAATGCCAAGATAATAAACCAAACCAAACACTAGATAATATCCAACTCTGAGCAATGCACCTCTCTCTTCATTCTTTCGACAACTGGCAACGAGCAACTGGCAACTGGAAACTGCAGCTTCCTTCAAACTTGTGCACTAGATGAGTGACTTGAGTAAGTGAGCTAATGAGGCACTAACCTCTCTTATTTATACTAGATGGAAGGCGCTAGGGTGGTGTCTCTTCATCAAGCAAGTCCGACTTCTTCACTTAGTGGTTAAAACTACTTTAATTAGGCATGGGGGGTGACTTCTTAATTAACAACATATAATTAGGGTTTGACCAATCCAAAAAAGGGGATTTGGTCTTATACAAAGCCCGACATGATCAATGCACAAAAGGGGATTGATCTATAAGATAATAGCTCTATAATAAGTGGAATATTCTTTGTAGTTGCAATATTTCAGCAGTTACAATACATAAAAACCCCTTACAATCTTTTATCTGCAGATAAGGTAATAGTCGTAATTCCCAGATGGTTCGACCCCTTTTACACATGAGAAAATGAATGATTAATCCCCCGAATGATTTCTCCACCTTTCCAAATACACATCCTATATATATATTGCATGTCTTAAACTGGACACTTGTCACCTTTAGAACTAGCTTTAGCCACTTGGTGACTTGTTCCCATCCCTCGAGAACTTAGGATAATTAATTATCCATAAATTACACTTTTCTGGAAATATTAATAAAATATTCCCTAAGACTTAAGTCTACCCGCATAGCATCCTCACGCTCCCAATTTGCATCCTTGGGATTGTACCATGCCCATCAGACCTTTACCAACTCCATGGCTCGATTCCAGAGCTGTTTGATTTTTCGATCCAATATGCAAACTGACCACACTTGAAAATCATGTTCTAGCTCCACTTGAATCACATTCTAATCAATAATATGATTAGCATCATGTACACACTTTTTAAGCAATGACACATGAAAAACATTATGAATACACAAGGATGCAGACAATGCAAGCATATATGCGACATGGCCAATCCTCTCTAGGATTTCAAATGGCCCACAGTAGCGCACTGCCAACTTAAAAAAATTTCCCAACTTCAGGGAACTATGTCCGGATTTAAGTTTTAAGAAGACATGGACACCCACTTTAAACTCTCTGTGGGGTTTTCCTTTATCTGTGCAAATTTTCTTCCTGTCTTGGGCAGGCTTTAAATTATGTCTTATCTTTATCATCTTCTCCTCCATTTTCTGAATCATATTTGGCCCAACCATTGTGTGGTCTGCTGGGTTGTCCTAACTCACTGGTGTGTTGAACTTTCTTCCATAAAGTGCTTCAAATGAGCTCATATTTAAAGATGCTTGATACACATTGTTGTAAGCAAACTCTACCAAGTGAAGGTAATCTTCCCATTTTGATAGTTTATCCATCACATACATCCCGATCATATCTTTAATCACCCGATTTACCCTCTATGTTTGTCCATCTGACTCAGGGTGATATGTTGTGATAAAGTTTAGTCTTGCTCAAAATCCTTTGAATAGTCCTTTCCAAAAGTTCGATGTGAACTTGGAATCTCTGTCAAACACAATTGTCTTAGGTAAACCATGCAACTTAGGAATTTCTCGCATGTATATTTCAATAATGTTGGTTGCCTTGTGCGTTGACTTCACTGGAATAAAATGTGAAACTTTAGTAAGCTTGTCCACCACTACCATAATATAATCATGCTTCTTAGAAATCCTAGGAAGCTTAGTAATGAAATCCATGGTTATAACTTCCCACTTCCACTCATGAATGGGAAAATGTTGTAGCAAACCAATTGGATATATGTGCTCAACCTTGACCTTTTGACATTCAAGGCATCTAGCAATAAAATCAAGAAATTAATTTTTCATGCATGTGTAATAGTATTGCTTCTTGACTGTGATAATTGTCTTATGGTAACCTGGGTGTCTTGCATAAGGAACTTTATGCATATCTGACAATAACAAACTTTTCAACTCATGGTCATTTGGCACATAAACTTTGCGCCTCAACATGAGGATTCCATCCTCTTTTAGCTCATAACCTTCAAATTTCTATTGCGACATACCTTGATGTAAAGTCGTCTTTATGTCCACATACCACTAATTTGATTTGAAAACCTCTAAAATTATGTCACACAAATCCAATTTATACACGCTAATGGTTGTTGCATGCATCTTGAGCACCCTCCTGCTGAGTGCATCAACAACCTTGTTCTCTTTTCCTCTGATATGCTTTATGTCAAAGTCATACTCATTGAGGAATTCTAACCACCTACTTTGTCTGGCATTTAAACTTGGTTTTCCAAATAGATACTTCAGACCATTATGGTCTATTCTCAACTCAAATATTTTACCCATGAGATAGTGCCTCCACATCTTCAAAGCGTGCACTATGGCAGCATATTCTAAGTCATGAGTAGCATAGACCTTTTCATGCTCTTTTAAATTTCTTGATTCGTATCATATCACATGCCCATTTTGACCAAGGACTCCACCGAGCCCTTCCTTGCATTCATTCGTTCACATAACAAAGTCTTCATCCGAATCAACAATTCTCAAAATTGCCACGCTTGTCAACAAACTCTTCAAGTGATGAAAACTCCTTACACAATTTGGAGTTCATTTGAATGACACACCTTTGTTTTGCAGGGATGTGATTGGATGCACAATCTTTGAGAAGCCTTCAATAAACCTTTTGTAATAACATGCAAGTCCCATAAAGGACCTCACCTCAGTGACATTTCTTGGTGTTGACCATTCCTCAATGGATTTTAATTTTTCCGGATCCACAACTATTCCTTCCTTGGAAATGATATGACCCAAATAATGAATATGTTGTTGGTAAAGTGAGCACTTGCTCAACTTTGCATACAACTGATGTTCTCTCAAAAATTGCAACACCATCCTCAAGTGTTGCTCATACTCTTCTTTATACTTTGAATAAAAAAGTATGTCATCTAGAAATACAATGACAAACTTATCTAAGTAATTTTTGAAAACTCCATTCATCAAACACATGAAGACAATTGGTGCATTTGACAACCTGAATGGAACCACTGTGAACTCATAATGTCTGTATCTCGTTTTGAAGGTAGTCTTGCTGATATCTTCTTCTTTAATTCTCACTTGGTAATATCCAGATCTGAGATCAATCTTTGAAAATATATGTGCGCCCCTTAGCTGATCAAAGAGGTCATCTATCATTGGAAAAGGATACTTGTTCTTTAATGTTACTTTGTTCAACTACCCGAAGTCGATACAAAGTCTCAATGTATCATCTTTCTTCTTCACGAATAATACTGGGGCACCCCAAGGTGACACACTTGGGCGTATATACCCATTCTTTAGAAGCTATTTGAGTTGCAACTGTAATTCCTCCAGCTCTGGCCTACTCATCCTATAAGGAGTCTTGGATACAAGTGTTGCTCCAGGCATCATATTTATAGAGAAATCAATATCTCTTTTTGGTGGCAACCCTTGTATCTCTTTAGAGACATACTCAAATTCGTTCAGTACAGTGCAATCTTCAATATTTGACACTTTATCCTTAGGTGTCTCTTACATGTGCGATGCAAATACTTCACATCCTTTCCTGTAACTTTTCTTCAATTGAAAGGTTGAAACTTCTCTAATAGTTACAACTCTTGGAATGCCTTGAACTTCTCTTAATTTTTCTTCCTCATCCAAGCAAGTAAATTCCTTATTGTAATAATCTAGAACAACATGACGTTGGTCCAACCAATCCATACAAAAGAGGCAATCATACGAGCCCAAAGGTATGATTTTCAAATCAACATTTGTGTGCAGTCCATTGATTTCCATTGGACATGCCTTAACCATCTCTTGAATTTTCCTTTTTTCTCCTGTAGCTAACTGCACAAACCAAGGTTTTCCAAGATTACTTCTCTACAATTGGAATCTTTCCACCATCTTAGGACCTAGATAACTATGCCTAGCTACTGAATAAATTAAAATAGCATTGGGTTGGTCATTAATATTACCTTCCACTTTAATCATGTGCAAATGAAACTTAGTTTTCTTGTTATCCAGGGCTGCGTAAATCCTTGGTACATTTCTGCCCATGTCTTCAACTGTCACAGCTTGTTGAACACTGTGTGCAGACCTCGCTTTTTTACCTCTTTAAGGGAACTCTCTGCGTATATGATCTTTGCCACAACCCCAACATTGAATAGATTGTTTTTTTTTTTTCCCTACTATATATGTCATTGTGGGATCATTGGAAGTTGGTTTTCCTTGCATAGTATTTCTAAAAAATGGTGGCTTAGCCTCCTTCTTCCTCTGTTCCATCTGGCTTTTCATCTTGTTTTTACTAGCCTTTTGGAAAGTCGATCTTCCCCTTTGCTGATCATAAATACATTTAGCGCGCCTTATGGTTTCATCCAATGTCTTGCGGTCATCATATTGTATCTTGTCATTGATAATGGGTGGCATCCCACTCAGTTACCTCTGAATTTTAACTTGCTCGTCCTTTATGAATGCAACATATTTCAGTAGCTCTAAGAATATTCTTTCATACTCATCTATTGTCATACTCCCAATATTGATTTCAAAGAACTCCTTCATTTTCTTGTCATAATATCGCTTGGTTAAGTATTTCATTTGAAAATGCCTCTTGAACTCCCTCCAAGTAACCTTCTTCTCATCAATGTGATGCACTTGCATGAAGTGATCCCACCACATTGATGTCTTTCCTTTTAGCTGATAGATATAAATTCTCCTTTCTACCTGCGCAGAAAAATTATGCAATTGGAAGTACTTCCTCATACCCAACAACCAAGTCTCTGCATATTCATCCTTCGTGTGCTCACCATAAAAGGTAGGAGGCTTGATCTTATTCATTTATCCTTGTAGCTCTTCCTCTCCAACCCTTCTCTTATTCTTTTTTACAGGATATGGACTTTAGCTACTGCATTTTTTCCTAAATGAATTCTTTGGTGAGTGAGGATGATGCCTATCAACACTTCTTTTTCCTATTCTCTTTTCATCATGAGACCTGTAACTTCTTTACCTACTTGTCTCCGTCTCCTTATCCATTTTTTTTTCTATTATGTCCAAGCTTTGCATCAACTTGACATTGAAGTCATCTTGTTGCTCCTTGGATTTCATAAGCCTTTCATTATCATCTTTATATATTTGGAGATATTTTTGCACCATCAACACCCAAACCAACATACAAATATTTGAATTCACCACCATGGATAAAAGTTGTCTGCACATCTTCCATTCTTTTTGACTTTATGCGTTGATTTTGTCCTACTCTAATCGCTGTTAATTCTGCAAAATGTGTAGGCAATAAGATTTTTTAGATGAATTCATGCAATAACTTCATGAAAACTTTGCACCATTTTGTCAGAATCCCTTCTTCTGAATCCCATATGTGCACTGGTATTCAACACATGCCAATGCGCGATGCCAATATTTGACATATACATCGTGTATCAGTATTACGCATGCACCACAATTTTTTCTCCGCCCAGCCCCAATCTATAGTGCGCACACTTGTGCACTATTGATTACTACACATTTGCAGCGCCACACCCCAAAATGTCTAGAATTTAGTGCGCACTCTTATTTTATGCACACCATGACCATGTTGTAATTCCAAATTCGACCACTTACCAATCCAAATTTTGCCTTAATTAGAAACTCAACCCATGTACGCTCACTATTGAAACCGTAGCTTTGATACCAATTTGTAACATCCCCATCGCCAAACTGCGTTGATACCAATCTATAACATCCCTGTTACCAAACTTCTCTGATACCAATCTGTAACAACTCCATTACCAAACTACTTTGATAACAATTTGTAACCTTACCCAACCTAATATTGATCAATGCTACTCCAAAATCCAGTGTGCATATGCCACTCTATAATCATAAGTCTGCACAATAATACTTGAAGTAACGCGCTCATCCCCAAGCTAAGTTGCACCACACAAAATTTCCTCTTTTTACACAACTTAAAACAACGAAAGTAACACAATGTAATTGCGCACCCAAGCATACTGAGCACATTGCTTTACTATGCGCATATTCCATACTGAACATCAGATCGTTACTACGTGCGCAACCATTCTCGCGTCATATGCCAATTATGTTCTCTTTGTGCGCACAGGCTGCTTCCCTGTTCACACAAGTAAGTCCAGCCTCTGGTGCACACATATTATTTCCCTGCGCACATGACCATTTTAATCTCGTCTCAAAGACTCATAACTAGCATCATAAGGTTAACATAAGAAGAAAACTAACAACAAATGTCATACTCATGCACAACTACAAATACCGACTATCAACACCAAACATACATGTGCAAGCAACATAATACAAAATAACAAAAATTACTTATATGAAACAAAATACAAGAATTAAACCCATATTAAACACAAATAATTAAGCACACAGTAAATGAGACAAGCACATAAAGACACTTATATTTTATGAAAAGTCACCAACTATATGCATAACTTAGACGTTCCTCCTAGCCATAGACTATGTTTCTCATATACTTTCAACAATAGGTCACCCCCGAGCTAGGGCTTACCTCCACTAGGGAAAAAGGGTTCCTAATGTCGAGCTAAGGTCTGATAATCAACAAAATTGCTCAGTCCAAGGTGCCACTAATGCAACTAGCATATAGTCTCTCATTCCCTACATGCTTGTCATACCCAAGGAAGTGTGCCCCTTCTCTGCTCAACAGTCCCTTGCTACCCACTTCCCTTCCAGGGTTCCAACAACAGGCCAGACAAGAAGTCTCAGAGCCCTGCAACTAATGCCCAATGCACCAGGGACTACTCATGGACTTGATAACCCGCCTGTTCGACAACAAAACTTTGGTTACAATACAAAAAATCCCTTACAATATTTTCTCTGCAGGTAAGGTAATAGTCATAATTCCCAGATGGTATAACCCCTTTTTGCACATGAGAAAATGAATGACTAATCCCCCGAATGAGTTCTACCCCCTTCCAAATACACTAAGGCCAACAATATACATTGCATGCCTTAAACTGGACACTTGTCACATTTAGAGCTATCTTTAGCCACTTGGTGGCCCATTCCCATCCCTCAAGAACTTAGGATAATTAATTATCCATAAATTACACTTTTCCAAAAATATTAATAAAATATTCCCTAGGACTTAAGTCCCCCCCCGTTTCCCTTTTCCGGTGGAGTTATCCCCCCATACCTTTTCGTATGATCTATCTACGCGCAACGATGTGATAATATTAATAAATTAAATATTATTACACTTTACAAGTATAGGCACACTGGCTTATTTGCGTCCTGACTCACCAACCCCATAACCAAATAGGCTCTTCGGCTTCTAATACATATACATATACATATATAACTCAGTTTGATGTACACTGCCAGGTAATCCCCATGCACTTACTCAGGTGCGCGCAACACCGTGAAATGTGTGCACCCTTCCTTTGATGTGAAACCACGTGCACTCAACCAGGTGTGCGCATCACTATGAAATGTGCACACCCTTTCTTTGATAACATTTCTCATGCACTACTCAGGTGCAGGCAAAACCAATACTTGGTTCCAACGGCTCATCAACCTATATGTACATTTACATTTACAATTGAAACCAACAACTCACTAGCATATATGTATAATTACAAGGGTTCGAATTAGGGACATTACACATAACATCGTGATTTCTAATACTTGTAAACGTTGACATTTTAAATTAATGAAATATCCAAGATTGATTGACTGAGAGTGAGAACTTAAAGGGGATATGATACCATGAGAGGGGAAAGGTAAAGGGGTCCAAGGACATGTTTATATGCCTAGCTACCTATTTATCTTATTCTTACTTTTCCTACTCATATTTCCATTGCATAACATTCACTCTATTATAATGTTGATGTTGAGCCTAACCTATAGTCTAATTGGATATATCAGAAGTGGGAATATCCATCTCCTAGATTTAGGTAATCACCTCTTACATATTTGCATCTTGTACCATACATTCTTGGAGGTAGGAAGTGTTGTATTA
>ML832099.1:15535-35354 GCA_009831015.1 Picea engelmannii | reverse complement strand
GTGTACCAATCATGAATAGATTCAGTTATTTTTGTAGGGTATTTACCTATAACATATAATGGATCATATAATCTTTTAGCCTCAACGTTATTGGTGTTTATCTTTAATGCTTTTGTAACCTTTTGAGTATCCATGTATATGTAGATAATGATGCAAGAAGCATGTCGACTAAAGAATCATTTCCAAATGTTTTTCTATAACCTTAATGATATCATAAAATCACTCTTATAGGAAATGAAACAAATATTTTATGCATGGGCTTAGGGACATTAACCCCAAACCATAGAACTATCTTCCTTGAGGGAAAAAAAAACCTACATCCATGAGATGTTAGGTGACTGATTAGAAAATATAACCTTAGACTATTGAGACAAAGTTAGTATGTGGATTAACTTATTATTCTATATTTAATGGATTATGTCATTTGTTCTTGGTTGGCATAGTTGTGGATGTGTTCTATTGGGTACAATTTCATTCATTGGATCTTGTTTGAATGAAGTTCTTGAATCTATATTGCGTTGTATAGAGGAAAATTTATCTAGATTTTGCATACATATAATGAAAGCTTGTTTCATGTTGTCTAGTGGAATCTCAAACTCTATTATAGTAACTAAGGAGAAAGGGTATATTTTTGTAAAATGTCTTAAGTTGTTTTTATTTTGACACACTTCCCCCTGCTAACAATAAAACTTTAGACATGCAGGCCCTTTACTTGATATTGATAGTGTAAGTATTGATGGGTGCCTAAAATGGCATACTCTCAACACCCATATATACCTTTTTTCTTACCATTTTTTGCTAATCATTTCCTTTTTTGATCCTTCCTTTATCCAGTTCGCCCTACTTATCACTAAGGTATGAATCGTTCCCCATATTCCATTATTATGTTATTTTTGCATAATTATTAAAAGGAACTTGTTACTAATATTGCTATATAGGAGAATATAGTAGCTGCAACACCTCTCTGATGTAATTCCAAGTGATACAGTTTCAGGCACAAACCAAGTTGTTGCAATTCCAGGCACAAACCAACTGCTACAACTCAAGGTGCATTTGTGGTTGTTGCAACTCCAGAAAAAGCATTGCAACTCCAAGCACGCTTTTCATTGCCATGTATCCAAATAAATCTCACCAACACAACAATGAACACTGCAGCTGGTAGTTGGGAAAAAATCTTCACAAAGAAAGGCGACAAGAGGAAAGTGGACGATTAAAGGAGAAAGTGATTGCCTACTGAGTCAACATACACTCGATTCCCACTAAATCTTGGAAGAATATTTGTAACCGTATGAACAGTCAGATTCTCATGATTTTCCATATGTTATTTGTATAATTTTAGAACAATAGTCATGTTGTATAAAAACCTCGGCTCCCCAGGGCTGAGGGGAAGGAAAATTATTCTAGCAAATACTTTTTGTTGCTATTGTATCTTTCAAACTACAACAATATAATTTTGGTTCTGGATTTCATGTGCATGTTGATGTACTAGTGATTGTGTGATTATGGTTTCATAGCTCAGTACCTTGCCTAAGGGGGTAGGACCCCCTCCTTAGTCAGGTACTTCCTGTAACAATAGGATTAAAATTATCATTTCAATTCTGTTTAGTTTATTTTACTGTTGTCTTCTTTCAATTGTTGTAATTCTAGATCTGTAGCTCTATTCACATATTGTAATGTTTTTCTGATTTTTTGTCATTCCAGAACCATAGTATAGTCTATTTGATATCAGAGTCATCTTTCAGTTTATTGCAATTCCATTTGTACCGAACATAGATGCGAATTATGCATGGTTTGGTTTTCTAGTCTTAAAACTATAATTCAGATTCTTGTAAAGTTACAATTAGTCCGCACTTTCTATTGCTGCAACTCGTGTCTTTTCAGTTTAGATTATAAAAAATTTCAATTTTTGTGATTCACACTGCTGCAACTCGATTGTTGGATTTCGTTTCATGCTACAACTCTGCTTGCAGCTGCACTTTATTTTGCTTATTTTTTGCTTTCCTCTAGCTTTAGTATTTATAATTTTGGAATGATGTTATTGGATTAACATTGAATGAACAAGCACTTTATTGTTGCAATAACACCAGACCTTCATTATACTCAAGAAAGTCACCAATAGATCATAACATAAGTTTTAATTCCCGCAAGTGCAATTTCGATTCTCGCAAGTGTGATTTCGATTTCTGCAAGTGTGATTTCAATTTTTGCAAGTGTGATTTCAATTTTCGCAAGTGTGATTTCAATTTGCACAAGTGTGCTTTAATTTTTGCAAGAGAAACATAGGCCATAGCTTAGTTTGGTGACTTAATTAAGTATCTTGAATCTTTGAATTGTGACATTAAAGTGCTACAATGATGTATTTAAAACAACACTCTTCTTGCATAGCTTGTGCACGATAGTTTTCAAGTTCCATACGAGCCCCAGATTGATAATTAAATGTACAACTCTTCATTTGCTTGCTAAGATAATTAGGAAGTAATTGAAAATTCCATCATTTTTTATGCCATGCGGTTGGGGAATTGTCAAAAGAAAGTAGTGTTGTTTAGTTGTGTGGATTTTTCTTCCTTTTACTAGAATAGATGTTATGATTTCTGTTTAGTGATTTGTAGAATAATTTTATAATATTTTCTATGCCCAAATCTAGAGATCAACATGGTATATTTATTAGCTCTTCCAAAACCCCCCAAAGAACTAATAATGTTGGTCAATCACAAGAGGGTAAGGAGCATCATCAACCAAATTATTTATCACCAACAACAAGTTCACTTGCCAAAAAGCAGCCTGAATAATCTCCTCAGGTATCAGAGACGATGCAAGGATCTCTGCACACCGAGCTTTCATTTCCATAGGAGCAATATCTTTTAGAAGAGTTCATTTTTCCCAAGGAACCTTTTGAAGCAGAGGAAAACCCTCAGAAAGAAATGGCACATGATATTTTCAAAGAGGAACCCATAACTTTTATATTCCCAATCAAAGAAAAATATGAAGAAACCAAGATGAAGAACATCCCTCATTTAGCCTTGCCAAAATTTCATGGGTTATCTAAAGAGGATCATGATACCTTCCTCTTCGAGTTTGATGTACTTTGCAGAAGCTACGACTATGTTATAGATTCCCCAAAAATAAATCTCTTTCCCACCACACTTAAGAGCTTTGCACTACGATGGTTCATGCGCCTCATAAAGGATAACATATGCTCATGGGACTAGATGAAAAATAAATTCCTGGACAAATACCATGACTACTGCAAAGACAAGGAAAGAAGAGAGGAAGTTTTCAAGATGATGCAACATGAAGATGAGAGCCTAGAAGACTACGTCGAGTGATTCATCTATAACCTGCAAAGGGAAAAGAAATGAGACTTTGCTCCTGAAACATGATGAGTGTTATTTTTAAGAGGAATCTGAGATGATTGTATAAAACTCCTCAACCTTATGGGTGGAGGAGACGTCTCTAAGATAGAATATGATATTATCTTGGAACTTTGTCGTAAGTATTCTAGAGGCACATCTAAAACAAGCAAAGGGCCAAGAGATATATTAGTAAGAACAAGAAAGACCACTAGAAGTGGAGTAACGAGGGTAGAAATTGGAAACATGTTACAGGATTTTAAAAACAATATACTTAGTTCCCTGAGCTCCCAAATAGATACATTACAGACAAAGAAGAAGCAGGAAGAAATAGAACGAGCATTGGCTATCTTTTTCCCGAAGTGTAGAACAAATCATTCGAAGAGAGATTGTTCGTTGGATCAGATTGAGGTCTGTGGAATACTCAATGAGGACCATGCTACACACAACTATCCATCCTTTCCCAGACTAAAGGCCATCTATAAAAAAACTGAGGAGTTCGAACAATTGTGCTAAGTCTCTTAAAAGCAACCCTGGCAGCCTAAACCTCAAGTCATGATCCAAGATCAATATCAATATTTGAATTCATATTGGACTAACCCTTCAATGCAATATGCTTCTCAACCATGGGGAATTCCAACTCAACAATGGGTAGCTCCTCCTCCCAATTAGTTATGGTAGCAAGGATAGATAAATCCCACCATGGGAGAACCCCAACAACTTATGAAACAACCACCCATGCAACTTATTCCCCACCCCAGATGTAATCATTTGCATCCACCCCTCCTCGACCAAAACTACCCACACAACCAATACCTAACCCAAATAATGGGAGGCCAATCCAAACAACACAAGCTATTGGACTTGCAATCTACCCTACTTACTCCATCTCTTCCCTAGACTGTAACAATATTCACCTTGGATCTGGTAAGACTCTAACCAAGGACCAACCTCACATTAGCATTGAAGACCTAAATGAGAAGGTCCCAAGTGAAGAATCAGAACAAAAACAATCTCAGGAACCTTCAAAAACCAAAAATTCCCACCCTGCACTACATGACCCACCCTATCCTGAAAGGATAAATCAATACAAACCTTTTATACAACCTGAGTTTGATTTCTTAGGAGAACTAAAAAATGTGTGGGTCAAAATACCATTATTTCAAGCAATTAAGGACGTACCTATTTATTCAAAAGAGGTAAGAGAAATTTATTTGAGCAAGCCCAGTAGGAAACAAAAGGATCCCCTAACCGTTCATGTTATGGGAAAACTGTCAGACCTAATGATGGGGGGAGTTCTCGTGACTAAGGACTCTGACCCTGGTAGTCCAGTTGTTAATGTGAAAATTAACAGTACACTTATTAGTAACATGTTAATTAACCTAATATCCACCATTAATGTTATGACACACAATACCATGCAAACCTTAGGACTTACAGGCCTTAGGGGAACCCCCATTTTACTTCAACTTGCTGATAGGTCAACCATTAAACCAAAGGGAATTCTAGAAGATGTAGTGATCTATGTGTATTCATGGGAATATCCCACTGAATTCATGGTCCTAAAACCTAAAACCTCTATGGGTGGGTATCCTCTAATCATGGGGCGGCCATGGTTGGCCACTATTGATGCCTACATCGATTGCTAGTCAGGTAACATGATTATTTCCTACGAGACATCCACTAAATAATTAACTCTCTACCCTTCTGCCAAACCCAACATAGACTTAGAAACACCACTTTGGGTTGATGGAGAAGAAATTGATGAAGAGGGGGAAGCCCATCAGGTCCTATCCATAGTTCAATACCTATCCATAAGAGATAAAATAGAGGATAATGAAATCAATGATTTTATAGCCTCCTCCTCTTCCTTAAGAAACACACATCTTTTGGAGCATATTATGAAACTAGAAACTCAACTTTCCTTAGCCTCAACAAGAATTTCACTCATTGAACATGAACCTGTACAAGAAAAAGACCAAGGATCCCTTATAGAAACCATAGAAATTAACCCACGGAAAACCTTGAAAATCAACCAAGGACTAACTGAACAACAAAAAGAGCGATTGATTCAAGTGTTGCAAAACCTCAGTGATGCCTTCACTTGGGATTACTTTGACATGAGGGGATCCATCATGACCTGTGTACACATCATATATATATATATATATATATATATATATATATATATATATATATATATATATATATATATATATATATATATATATATATATATATATATTAAGGAAGGAGCCAGACCCATTCATCAACCTCAATGCCAGATGAACCTGACAAAGAAGGACATAGTCAAAGAAGAGCTACATAAATTTCTTATAGGTAACTTCATCTATCCCATTTTTGATAGCCAGTGGGTCTCTGGGTCTCCCCTCTTGTCATGGAACTAAAGAAAAATGGTACATGGATAATTTGTGTATATTATCGAGAATTTAATAAAGAAACACATAAATATCATTTCCTATTAATGTTTATTGACTAGGTCCTAGACACACTAGCAGGAAAAAAGTATTTTTCTTTCCTCGACGGTTTCAGTGGATACAACCAGATCCAAATCGCCCCTGAAGACCAAGAGAAAACAACGTTCACCTATCCTTGGAGGATGTTTTCCTATTGTGTTCTACCATTTGGGTTATGCAATGCCCCCACCACGTTTCAACGAGCCGCTATAGGTATATTCTCTAATATCGTTCACGGTTGCGTGGAAATATATATGGATGATTTCACAACATATGGGGATGAATTTGATGAGGCATTAGCCAATATGGAAAAGATGCTAATAAAGTGCAAGGATTCAAATATTTCCCTTAGTAATGAAAAGTGTTTTATGATGGAAACTGATGGCATTGTATTGGGACATCACATATCAGAAAAAGGTATTCAAGTCGATCTAGAAAAAATAAAGGTAATATTGAATTTTCCAACTCCAACTTCGCAGAAGAAAGTATGAATATTTATAGAGTATGCTGGTTATTAGTGTGGATTCATTGAAAACTTTTCACGTATTTCTCGTCCATTATTTGACATACTTAGAAAATATATTGAGTTTGTATGGATAGAGACATGTCGGCATGCCTTTGATGAATTGAAAGTCAAAGTATCCGAAGCTCCTATACTAAGAGGGCCTGATTGGACTCTCCCATTCCACATTTCCACAGATGCATCCAACACCTCTATCGGAGTCATCCTCAGACAACTCAAAGGAAAATATCCGTATGCAATCTACAATGTCAGTAAGAATCTCTCGCATGTTGAATTGAACTATACGGTAACTGAGAAAGTGTTTTTTGTTGTTAATCATGCAATAAACATGTTTAGACACTACACCACTGGATATTTTGTAATCTTGCATATTGATCATGTTGTTATTAAATATTTAATGAACAAACCAATCACAAATGGCAGGGTCACTAGATGGTTGCTTTTATTAAAATAATTTGATATTACCATCTTAGAAAAACCAAGAAAAGATAATGTAGTGGTTGACTTCCTTTCTAGAATAAAATCTAATGAGAATGAACCTCCAACAGAAGATTGTTTTCCAAACGGACACCTCTTTGCAACATCTACTAACTCACCTTGGTTTGTAGATATTTCTAACTTTTGGTTGTAGGCAAACTTTTGCACTATCTGACCCCTAAAGAATGGCAAAGTATAGTCAGAAAAAGTGAAAGGTTCTCATGGATTGATGGTTTCCTCTTCTACACTGGGCCTGATTTGATTTTCAAAAGGTGTGTACGAGAGGATGAAATCCATAAAATACTAAAATCCTATCATGATGGGCCATGTGGGGGGAACTTTGCAGATAAAAGGACCAAGTACAAGATACTCCACCAAGGGTATTATTGGCCCACACTTTTCAGAGACACCAATGAATATGTGAAGAGGTGCGACAACTGCCAACGCGTGGGTAGACCCATACAAGCAAATCAAATGCCACTACAACCATAGATGGTGTTAGAAACTTTTGACAAATGGGCCATTGATTTCATGGGACCAATAAATCCCATGTCTCGTCGACACTCCTACATCATCATCTGTATAGACTATGTCACAAAATGGATGGATGAAAAGGAACTTCCGGTAGCAACCGAACAAGAAACAATATACTTTCTCCACAAATAATTTTTTGTAAGGTTCAGGATACCATGGGAGATAGTGACTGATGCAGGAACTCAATTCACATCATGACTTGTCAGAGATATGATGGAAAACTAAAAAATAAATAATCGAGTAACAACAATGTATAATCCATTGGAAAATGGATAGGTAGAGGGGACTAACAAGATCCTTGAGGCCATCATTATCAAAAATTTCATATTAAACCTAAATTATTGGGCTGACAGACTCCCCGAAGCTTTATGGGCCTAAAGAACCACCTCAAATAATACCATAGGATGCACACCTTATGACTTAGTCTATGGGAAGCGAGTACTACTATGCATTGAAATAAAGATTGAGACACTGAGGACAACAATACAACTTGGGATGGAACTATCATAGGCTCAGAAATGAAGACTGCTTCAAATCAATGAGTTGGACAAACTACAACAAGATTCCATACACTGAGCCACAATGATGCAACATCAAAGGTAAGTTTATCAAGAAAAATAAGTTCAAGGCTGGAGACTAGGAATTATTATTCGATTCTAGGTTCAAATACTTCAGAGGAAATTTTCACACCAAATGGCTAGGTCTGTATGATATTGACATAATCTACGAAAGTGGGGCCATCAAGCTCTACACCATAGATGAAGACAAGATTCCTCAAATGGATAATGGACATAGACTTCACCTATATCAATGACCCTTATCAAAGGAATATTTTTTAAGGAAGATTACAAACGGATGGCCCAATAGTGACTCAGAACTCGTTCATGTTGGATAGTTTTGATTCTGGTTTAAAAAAAAAAAAAACTCAGAATAAAAAAGAAAAGCACTTCACGGTTTCATGATGGTTATGTCAGGATCCTTCTTAATAAATCTTAATAAAAAAAAAAATTCTATAATAATCTTATTTTTCCAGGATACGTGGGGGGGAATAATGTTGCCGCCATTTCCAGTTCCACAACTCCCCTTGTCGCAACAATTTTCGTGCTACAACCCCTGTTGTTGCCACTTTGGTCGCTGCAACTCTTGTTACTATGATCCCCTGTGCTATGACTCCTTCGGCTGCAAATTCCCTAGATGAAACATATCTCATTGTCGCAAATCCCCCTAGTGCACCCATTCCCTTTGCCACAATTCCTTTAGCTTCTACTCCATTTGCATCCCCCTCTATTCACTCTGCAGATTTCCCTTCCATTCCTTTGGATGCTACTCCATTTACAAGCCTCCTATTCACTTCGTATATTCCCCTTCCATTCATTTGACTACTATTCCATTTGTAGGCCCCCTATTCACTTCAAAGATTCCCCTTCCATTCCTTTGGCTACTACTCCATTTACAAACCCCCTTTCACTTTGCATATTCCCCTTCCATTCCTTTGGATGCTACTCCATTTACAACCTCCCTATTCACTTTGTCAATTCCTCTTCCATTCCCTTGGTTTCTACTCCACCTATAGCCCTCCCGTAATACGAAAATTTCCCTTCCCCGATTATCTCTGCTACAACTCCACAACGACCTTCCCTCATTTCACAAAACTCATAAGTTTCCCTTTTCACTCAAATCTCGGTCTGTTTTCACTCCTGCAACTGCATTGCTACGAATCACATTGCTGTAAATCCACTCGCAACTTCACTCCATTTTTTTCACTTTCCAGCCACACCTTTCCCCTCCATCACCTATGTTGCAATTCTTATCCCCACCATAGAGACACACTGCCAGTGTTGCAATTTTGTTGCTGCAACTCCACTTGCAGCTCCAACTTCCAGCATCATCGTGCTTTCATTATGGCTAACGAAATCGACAATGACGATGTTGCAATTTCGATTAAGACCATTGATGGGACTCCATCCTCCACTGTTGAGACTCGATCCACGCCGTACTCATACAACCTCAAGGTAATACATGAAAGGTACACGTTCCTATCCAAATTTGCAATAAGCATGTTTTGATGGAATGTGTTTATACCATTACTCCATAACCACCACATTAGATCATCATTGCCATATTCACGACTCCCATACCCACCACCCTTATTGCTACAATTCTAAACTCACCACCCCATAATTTGCATAGCTATACAAACATGAACACTCAGAGTTAGCAGAGGAAACGAATCATGGGAGGATCATTAATCCATAGAGAGCCAATTGAACCAATGTTGTTTGAGGTTTATGAAAACATCAGAGAAATTCTGGGACGAGCGGGATGGATGGAGTATGTGTTACAATTACAGGGATACAATGATGAAATCATGTTGGAATTCACCTTGAATTACACAGTCAAGTGCTCCATAGTCCCAGGTACACATGTGGAGGTCATAGAGGAAACTGTGGCAGAAGTCACTGGGCTAGCTCAAATAAGCGAGAGATTGTATATCCAAAGGAATTTTCACCTAGAAATTTTGAGGAAATTCTTTGAACCAGGGGGAGATTTAGTAAAAAAAGGAATAGGCTTCGATCGTTGGTCATTACCTCACCCATGGGAAGACACAACTGTCTTTGTTCAATGTTACTTCACTTGCGAAGTTTGCTATGACACTATTTATGTTCAACACATTCGCTTGCTCAAACATATTTGTCACAACCGACTGATCAACATGTCGTATTTTCTATTAAGGACACTACAGATAATGGTAGTGATTGTCCAAATGTACAATAACCCTAGGGAGGTTGTATCACATCATGAACTTATCAAATTACAGGTTGAGAATGCGTTGCAAAAAGAGATCCACACCTAAAACAACATTATGCAACCTCCTGTTCTCCTCAATGAAACTGGAGTCGTTGCCCTTCAGGAAGTCGAGTAGGAAATGTCTGCACTTCCGATTCCAAAAGAGACCACAACCACAACACCTCCGCTAGATAACAAAGCTGTGAAAACAGTAGGACCAACTATTGTGAATCCATAAAGGAAGCCAAAGAGAAAAACTAGGGTAAAATCTTGCCATGTTGCAACTCCGGTAGAAGTAGACCATGACAATGATGTGGAAATAATAACTAACAAACCGCCCACTAAGTGACTTCTAGGGTTTAAGAAAAGGTCACTTCCTGTGCCAAAGAAACAAAGGACAAAACACAAGGTTGCAACTTAGTGTAAACTGAGAAGAATTAACAAGCCCAAGGAACAAGAGGAAGACCAAGACACAAAGGGAGATGAACCCTCAATTGCTACACAAGAACCAAAGGAGGATACTCACCTGGACGCCCAAGAAGTCTTGGTTAATACACAAGAACTAGACCAAGACACCCTTTGTGAAGGCCTCAATGCCCTCCTGGAAGCATACTGAGATGAAGAGGAGTTGGCAGCCTCCACTGACCTACAATAACCAGTGGAGAAGCATGCTCAAGAGAAATATCCAATAGAGGCAGAAGACCCAACACAAGGCAATGATGATGAGGAGGAATAAGCCTCTGTTCTTTCACTAAAAATGACATAAAGCACTCCTCCAACATAATCACCCAAGACTCAAGAGGCACATATGGAAAATCTAGAACATTCTGGCAGTACAGAGGACAAGGGGAAATTGGACACTCTCATTGACATAACAATAAGCATAATTGAGGGAAACAAACAAGGAACAATGCCTCTTGTTGAAACATCAAGAGGCACTCTTGATGAATCAAATGTTGCTACTCTGGAAAACAAGAAAAAAATGGAACCAGAGGCCCCTACTGTCACACAAGAACCATAAGGAGGACCTCTTGGGGAACGACCTACCCATCCACTAGAAGAACAAGGAGCATAAAAGGTCATTCCAAGCAACTCCTATGAATATGGTCATGTTGATACACCAGACCAAGGCCTACAACAGTCGAAACCACATGCTTCTAGTTCAATTACTCTCATATGGGTAAGCATCCCCCACTCTCTCCCTATCTATGCCTCTTTGGTGAGAGAAAATAAAATGTTGAGGGTGAAAAATTTAAATATTAAGCTCAATTTGAAAATTATTAGAGAAGAGCTCGAAGAACATAAGGCACCTGAGAAATCAGGTTACCCTGCAACAAGTCCTCTTGCTACAAGGGAACCCTTAATCAACTCACATGAAAGAGATAATCCTAGAGAAACAAAATAAGTAGTTGTCTAGGCCACTTCTGTTCACTTTATTTTACCGTTGTCTGCTTTCAATTACTGTAATTCTAGATCTATATCTCTATTCACATATTGTAATGTTTTTCTGATTTGTTGTCATTCTAGAACCGTAGTATATTCTATTTGATTTTAGAATCATCTTTCAGTTTATTTCAATTCTAGACTTACATAACAAAGATGTGACTTGTGTGTGGTTTGGTTTTCTATTCTTAAAACTATAATTCAAATTCTCTTAAAGTTACAATCATTCTACACTTTCTATTGTTGCAACTTGTGTATTTTCAGTTTTGATTAACATAGTTCATTTGCTGCGATTCACACTGTTGCAACTCAGTTGTTGCATTTATTTTCATGTTGCAGCTCCATTGCTGCAACTTCGCTTGCAATTGCACTTTATTTTCCTTATTTTTTGCTTTCTTCTAGCTTTAGTCTTTGTAATTTTGGAATGATGTCCTTGGATTAACATTGAATGAACAAACACTTCATTGTTGCAATACTACAAGACCTTCATTATACTAAATGAAGTCACCAATAGATCCTAGCATAAGTTTTAATTCCCGCAAGTGTGATTTCAATTTCTGCAAGTGTGATTTCGATTTTCGCAAGTGTGATTTCAATTTCAGCAAGTGTGCTTTAGTTTTTGCAAGAGAAACTAAGGCCATAGCTTATTTTGGTGACTTAATTAAGTATCTTGAATATTTGAATTGTGACATTAAAGTGCTACAAAGTTGTACTTCAAACAACACTCTTCTTGCATAGATTGTGCATGACAGTTCGCAAGTTCCATACGAGCCCCAGATTGATAATTAAATGTACAACTCTTCATTTTCTTGCTAATATAATTAGGAAGCAATTGAAAAGTCCTTCAAGTACATTACAAACGTTTACAAAACGACATTAATGCTTAGGTAATTAAAAAAGAAGAAGGAGAATTCTTGAATATGAAGGCTCTGACATGGAAACATCAAAGAAACATCGTATTAACATCACTTTTTGACCCCAAATATAGTAATGATGGGTGATGGGGTAGTGTACAAGCATGGGGAACATCAAAGTATAATTCTATGTATTGAACATGAATAATTGTTATCATATTTATGTTGAACATGAATAGTTATGCATGACCATTTCCATTATCAATTAATATATACATTGTGTTGGTTGTGGAGCCTGATTATCTTCCTGATTCAAAGGTCTTGTTTTAGCCATGTTTGGATCCCATTTCTTGAAGGGGGGGCTTGCACCCCCACATTTGTTTCCAGGGAGGGCGACGACAATATTTTGGAGCCCCCCCCTTGGCAGGGGTTCGGGGCAATCTCCCTGAAGAGAAACTTTTGGGAACGTTTCCTTGTAAAATATTTTAAATTCAAAGTCAATCTGAACTATTCATCATTAGGTTACAGATCCAATGGTATAAGTTATGTTAGGTTTTTTTTTTCCCTAGAAGGCAACCCTATTGTATTTATGAGGGGATTGTATTGTGACTGTGTAAGTGAGTGAATATTGTATTATGAGAGAAGAGACTATGAGAAGAGAAGAGGAAGTTACAACGGGAATATTGTAGGTTGTATCCCTTCATTTACTGGATAATAATAAAGGAAGGACTGATAATTTCTTCGGTGGACGTAGCCCACATTGGGTGAACCCCGTATATCTTTGTCTCTATTGTATTGTGTATCTTCTGTGTTTTATTTTCACATTTGTTTTATTTTATTGCTCTGTGATCCTCTTTTCTAATTAACTTCTTAATCTATAGTGAATGGATTATGTCATTTATGCTTGGTTGACATAGTCATGGATGTGTGTTATTGGGCACATTGTCATTCATTGGATCCTATTTGAATGAAGTTATTGAATCTATATTGTGTTGTATAGAGGAAATGTTATCTAGATTTTGCATACATATAATGAAATCTTGTTTCATGTTGTCTAGTGGAATACCAAGCTCTATTATAGCAACAAAAGAGAAAGGGTATATTTTTGTAAAATGTCTTAAGTTGTTTTTATTTTGATGTACCTCCCCTTGCTAACAATAAAAATTTAGACCTACAAACCCTTTACTTGATGTTGATAGTGTAAGTAAACTATAGATGTTTACAAAACGACATTAATGTTTAAGTAGTTAAAGAAAAAGGAGAATTCTTTAATATGAAGGCTTGGACATGGAAACGTCAAAGCTAAATCGTATTAACATCACTTTTTGACCCCAAATCTAGTAATGATGGGTGATGGGGTAGTGTACAAGCGTGGGGAATATCAAAGTATAATTCTATGTATTGAACATGAATAATTATTACCATATTTATGTTGAACATCAATAATTATGAAAAACTATTTCCATTATCAATTAATATATACATTGAACACAAAGATGCCCTGATATATATTAAAAGATCATTCAAATGAGATTGTCGATATCGGGACAAATATAGGGAATCAACCGACAAAGACATTTAATGAGGCCCAATAATATCTATAGAGGCAACCAACTGGAGAACTTGGCACCCTGACCTCCTACTTCTATTTCACAACACTCAACCACTTGAACTAACCTACCGGGCTTAAAATTTTGTGCATTGGATCCCACCTGGGATAAATTTATTCCACTCTCTAGCTTGTAAGTGACAATGAGAGTGTTGGTACCTTGCTAGCCCCATACTAATATCTTCAAACAATATCTTTCTCGCATGTACATACTATACCCCCTTCTAGAATTGAACATGTGATCTCCAAGGAGAAAACCCATGTTCTTAATCATCAGGCCCATTGAAGTTGCACACACACACACATAGAGAGAAAGAATGTTGAGTCGGACATGAGATCTCTCCCCCTGAAGTAGGGGAGGTCATAGGTTCAATTCTCTTGATCCCCTTAAGTTTAGGTTGCATAATCAGGGCCAACAATTTACCTTAGTTTCCATGGTTATATGGGAACACACACACACTTATTATTTGTTTTTGTTTTTTTTCTATTGGCTTTATAAATGTATTTTTTCTTTTTTGTTTAAATTTGGATTTTTTAATCGTTTATAAAAAAATTCTTTTGTTTTTCAAATTTTTTAATAAAATAAAAAAATTATTTAAATTATTGAAAAAATAGGCTATTATTCTATTTTCAAGAGTGTTACCAAAACAATTTTCAAAATATTAAAATTTCAACTCTTAAAAAATAGTGCTATCGGTAGCACCACTTTCCAATTTGAGGGTCCATTTTAATGTTTTTTTGTTGTAGTATGGGTTTCTAAAGCCATTGTTTAAAAAATATTCTAATTTTGACCACGAGAAAAAAGGGTGCTATTGCTAGCACCACTTTAAAATTCAGAAGTTGAATTTAAGATATCATATACAACAATACCATTATTTAAGGCCATGGTTTAAAAAAGAACTATAATTTAACCCCCAAAAAGGGGTGTTGTTGGTTACACTACTTTTTAAGGGATTGATTGTAAGGTTTTTTTTAGCAACATACATGTTTTAAGTTCTTGGTTGCAAAGGTTTGTAATTATAATCCCGCATTTCCATTCGAGGGCGGGATTATAATTATAAATGCAACTAGTAGCCCCACTTTTCCATTCGAGGGCTAATTTTAAGGTTTTAAATGCATAATTATCGGTTTTTAAGGCTCAAGTTCTTATTTTAAGGTTATAGTTCTCTTCAAGTTGGTAATTATGATGTGGGTTGATACTCCACTTTACATCATTTTCATGCATTGAAATGGCACACATGCATCGTTTTACGTTTAATATTAGCATCATCGATCTACTCTAGCATTAGAACTAGTGCCATAGTTCACGTTGACATCACATTTAGCATAACTTTTGCATTTTTTGTCATTTTTACATTTTGCATCACATTTTGAGTCATTTTTTCATTTTATGTCTCCTTTTGAGTCGTTTTTCATTTTATGTTGCATCTTGAGTTTCATTTTGGGTTGTTTTTTTCATTTTCTTCACATTTTTTTTTCATGTGGTTCACTGCACCAGAGATCGGTGCTAGCTACGTCCATGGTAAACCCCCCGCAATCTGGGAAGCCAATACTTTTTAGAACATTGGGTGCTCAACAACAAGAGAGTCTTATAAACCCATTAGGGGCACACACATGTCACTCCAAGGATTTGAATCTGGGTGGGGAGGATAACAATAATTTCGCCCAACCACCCAGGCTACATCCAATGGCCAATTTTCATCACATTTTATCATTAAAAAATGTTATTTAATCAACAAATTAATTAGCTAATGAAATATTTTTTAATAGAAATGGGTATGATTCGTATTTAAAATTGGTTGTGGTCAAACCATCTAGCAAGATAATACAAAATATATAGATGAGGTCTGTCATAAGTTCTTCAAACATTCTCAAAAATTCAAAATTACTTCCTGCAAGATGTGATAGCCTTACTATCTTATGTTTGTCACTATCTATTCGACAAATATGTTGTCAAATGAATTGTTGTAACAAAAACAAAATTGCAAAAAATTAAAATACACTTATTTTAGATGAATCCATGCCCACTAAGGGATTACTACTTAACTCCAATCATGGTTGAATGGATGGATATTGTCATATTTATTTCCATGTCTAGTTCATGTTGCATTTGTATCTTCCTTTGTTGCCTTTTGAGGCTTGTTCTAGAATGACCCAACTAAGAAGTTATTTATGGGGAAAGCCACTAACCTTTTCAACACAACCACAAAATTCCCTTGTTTCTCAAGCTTCAGAACACTCTCTTGGAGCATGCCTAATCCCTTTTCCAACTCTTTATAATGCTAGTTATGATTCTCCATAAATATTTCAAAATTTCTTTCCTCTTTCCTGAGAGATTCCAATTGTAAATTTTCACCTATAATCTACATGTGCATGACATGGATTTCTATTGACTGCCTAGTTTCATAGTGCTTCCTCCATCCTTCTTGTTTATAAACATACAAGGAGAGATAGTCTTGAATTTAACCAACAATTTGATCACACCTCCTTATCTCTCTTCATGGGTCTATATTCTCACATACTACACATCTTTCTAAATTCCCATGGGTGTTAGCCATTGTTTTCCAAACTAAGTCCTTCGGATTTCTTTCCAAGCATTGCCTACTAGCTGAGATCCCATCATAAGCCAAATATTATATACAAATGTCTTTCCCTCCAAGACACGTTGTTTACTATGTCAACAAGAAGCAATATACTAGAGATAAGAAGGAATGTCCAAGCATTCAAGGAATTTAACTCACACACAAAAAGCCATCCCATCATAATTATATTGATAAATTCTACCAAAAGTGCAAAGATAAGAGTGAGGCCTAGGTAACGAGGGAGTTTATTGCCCATGTTTTCACCACTTTCACACCTTTCCACTTGTATCTAATGCTTGGATCCATTAACTTTTGAACAAAGGATAGACTGATAATTATCATGGGAGGTAGGATGGGTATGGTTACTACCCATTTATACTTACCTTTCCAACCACTATGTGAATTTCTTGATTTGCTTTATTATCAATTGAGGCATTGAGTGATTTGAAAACATGAAAGAACTCAATGAATTTGTAACTATTTTCCAGTCTTTGAATCCTTATGACTAGTTGTCCTAATTGGATGTATTATGGAGTCAATTGGTCACACATATGTTTGATCATCATTGATAACTCCCCCATATAGTTAACTTATTTACCCCTCTATTCTTAAGAATAAAAATCCTTGGAACATTAATAATGCCTCTGGTTGGTTGTTAGTGGGCTTGCTTAGTCCCCATGCATAACTCATTTCTTGTTTTACATTAGGATCGAGAGTGATCCCCCTGCAACTGTTGCCCCTTAAATAATGAATTATTAAATGATATATTCATTATCATTTTTCTAAACAAATTTTATTATATTCCAATAAATAAATATATTTTAATACACATGAACACACCAGATAAAGAAAAATACATCTATAAATCCACAATAATTGATATACAATTTTCATTTTTCTCCATGTAACAAATGGTCCAAGAACACCCTAGGGAAATACTAATCTTATTTAGAAGAGTATAGAAATCAAATAAAAAATCCTCATTGGAAGGAGGATAATCAAATCTTGAGACATTGTTAACATTGCAATCATTGTTTGAAGCCACACCATCATCTTCTTATTCTTCTTTTTCTTCTCATGAAGGTCTTCGTAAAATCACAATTAAAGGAAAATCAACACTTTCTTTAATTAACAACAAGGATTGGTTTGGCACATTCAAAGACAATATTAATCAGAAGGACAAAATTAAGACAACATTTAATTATAATTTAACTTGGCTAACCCATATTGCAAGTTTTCCACTTAAAATTTTACAAAGCTTTTTTTTAGGGCATATTTTAGTTCTTCATTGGTTGAATAATTCCCATACTCCTCCCACTTTATTTCCATTAGAGAAAACCATAATTAATGTTCCCAATGAAAATCTAGTATAGAATCACCTACCAATTTTTGTTAATGAATAATAAAAATAAATAAATTATAACTTACAATTCCAATTTCTTTCAAAAAAAAATGGAGAAAATGAACTCCATTTAACAAGATAAACATTACTTATAGTTGTGGTATATGACCAATGTTGTTGGATATTTAAGGAATATCCATCCACAATTATTCGATCCTTGTGAATAAAATAAATATATGATAGGTGATTATTGTTCATCTTGAATTTTTGTCAATGGTGTCAACTACTCATTTTTTCCCCTTTTACTTTTCCTATCATTTCCCTGTAATTGTGATCATACCCTCCAAATTCAAATCCACCTAAACTCATATCTATAGATGTACTACAAGGGTAGGATAACGTGGTAAGAACATGAGAATAATATAATTAGGGACTTAGTGAAAATAAATATAACATAAATATAACAACAAATAATATAATCCACTATACAGATAGAAATACTTAGGATATAATTTTTTCCAACATTATTTCATTCAAATCTTAACTCTTCTATTTGAAAAATGAGGGAATTTGGTATCTACACCTCTCAAGGAAATGAGGGGAGAGAAGGGAAGAGGGAAAAATGGGTAGAGAAGAGAAGTGAAAAGGGAAGGGAGGGAATAGAAGATATAAGAGGAGGAGGAAAAGGAAGGAGATGGAAGAAGAGGAGGAGGAAAATGAAAAAGATGGAAGAAGAAGAGGAAGAGGGGTGGATCAAAAAATAAGAAGAGGAGAAATGAGGATTTGAGAAACAAGAGGAAGGGGAAAATATGAGTATAAGAAGAGGAAGTAAAAGAAGGGAGGAGGAGGAGGAAATAACTAGTGGAATAGGAAGCAGAATTTATGGAAAAAGAGGAAAGGGTATGTTGTCCCCTAGGCCATTCCTACTATCACAAGGACAAGTTCCAGCCAATAATGTGTGGGAATATTTCCCACACCACTTTATATAGTTGAGTCACCTTTCAGGTCAAATGGGGGTACACTCTCTTTGCTCAAGTATGTTCCATTAAGTGTAGACCAATTTTGCAAAAAAATAAATACATTGTGGTGGCTTCAAAAAAAAAAAAAAGTGTGATTTGTATTTTATTTAAATGAATGACCATGACAAGTTATCAAATGCAAGAGAAATATAGGATTTATTGGGCTCCTTCAAAGGGTCTTCTTAATAATTATTTCATCTTAAGAAAGCAATAAGATAAAATCATAAATATGAACTAAAGAGGAGATTGAAATGCTACTTTATTAACATTCATGTTCATCAAATATAAAATTAAATGTCCATGGATGCAAACATAGATCCATTAATTTACTTAAAAAAAAATAAGACACAAAGACGGTATGGAACCAAAATACCTTTCTCCAGCTTCATTAATTCATAATGGTAAATCACATTGGACATGATTACAAATTAATACACTCAACATTTCATTTAATACAAAAACAATAGAATGGGGCCTACACAATATTTTTCTTAGGATTCTTGATCTAGGAGGATCCAGAACGCTAAAAAATTGATAGTCTTATATGCTTATGAAAATGAATTCATTGTGTAAATCTCGGCGAGAAATTAATAATGCAATTTGAATGACCTCAAACAAACATCATATGAGGAAGTTATGGTCTTTTGAAGTTTTTCAGAAACATGGCAAAATGGCAAAGGACATGCTACCACATGGCAATACAGACAGGTACAACAAGATGACGTGATAGCATCACAGATGGAAACATGGCACCACCAGGAGGTGACACATGGACTATACGAAGATGACACATGGACTGTACGGATGCCACGTGGCATCACT
>ML832098.1:53872-69957 GCA_009831015.1 Picea engelmannii | reverse complement strand
TGGAATCACTTTTTCATTTAATGGAGTGGATGTTGATAAAGAAGAGAATTAAATGATGTTATTGGATGAATGTAGTAGTTCGATGTGTATAATTGAATGTATTTATAAATATATATTAATATTTTTATTAAAGAGTATTTAATTATTTAATTGTTTGTTTGTTTTTTATACATGCAAATAAGTTAATAATTTAAAATTTAAAGGTATTTTGTAAAACTGTAATGAATTATTGATGAGTTATTTTAAGTGATCAAATTTTGTTGTGTAGTTTAAACGTTTAATTTTTCGGCGTTTTTATGGGCATAGTTTTCGATCAATTTTGCTCGAAATTTGATAAAAAATTGTTGGAACTCTAAATTTGAGTGAATGAGTCTGTATAATTGGAGTGTCTTGGAGGTTTTTTAGGGAGCTCAATCTATTTATACATTCAAAAATGCAATTTAAACAACAAAAAATAGCGATTTCATCAGGATTTGTTTCACCGAATTCTAGTCAAAGAATTCAAAAAGTCGAATGTTTAGAGAAACACCAAATTTTATTTGCACACAAAGATGTAATTGCATGTCAAGATCTTGAAATTGTATCAATAAAAACTAAATCAATAGCTCTTAATATTTTTAACATTTTCAATCTTAGAAGAAATGTACATAGATATATAATTTTGTATATTTAACATATAAAAGTATTATATTACAAATGTATAATTTATTTTGAAAATTTGAAAATTGGTTTATGATGTAATTCCCCAGGTTAATGTGTGAGTGTTTTTATCAACTTGAGTACTAATATTGCTAACAATTTGATATCATGTTTTGTAGAGCTTGTTTGACCTATACATACCATATACTAACATATTTTATCATAAAGATTTTATTTCACATTAGTAATCTCATTTTGTGGGCCTCATCTTGACTTGTGGTGGTACACCGACTAAAATTTTATTTCACATGAATAATCTTCTTTTATTAACCCACATGGCCATGTGTTACTAAAGTGACATATCTCATTAATGGATTTTGTTCCATATTTATTTCCCCTCTTTATGGGTTCCACATTGGCTTCTGGTACTACAATGACATATTTCATAAGTGACAAGCTCTAGTCGGTACACGAAATTCGATAGATAAATATTAATGAACGTGGCGAGTAATTGGTCTAGTATTTTGGTTAAAGCTATCCACAAGTAAAAAGTCTTAGTTTCAATTTTCATAAGTGGTTATTTAATTGTGATAAAGAATTCTATAAATAAATAAAGAATAATGAAAGTGAGTACATTGTCATATGTCTTGTTTTGATTTTTTTTTGTTAAATATCTATATAGAGTTTGAATCTATAAGTGACAATTTAGTTACAATATGAAATTATACAAGTAAATATTAAGAAAAATGAATACTTTGTCATCGTTTTTAATATATTTTTATGGGCTCTACATTTTAATAAGTATTGTAAATCTTTTTTTTTAATAAGTAAGAATTTATATATAAGGAACTTTCAAAAAATCAGAGTTACAAAATGTGCAATAGTGTCGTATTGTAATAATTAATCTGCCTTACAGGGAAACTAGTTCAGCCAGTCGGTGTTGGGATCAAAATGACTGCCAGTCTTATGGAAATTGAAAGCAAAGCTAAGAAATAGCGAACTAAAAACCATAAGCAAAAACTGAACCTAATACTGGCCTCCATGAGGTCACATAAGACAAACGATGATATATGGACCCCTGTGTTGGTCATACACTTGGCTTGTAACCTGACCATCCAGACAGAGAGGTGGCATAGGTTGCTTGGTCCCAGGGCTCCTCTTCGACATTTGCCCCCCTCCATTCCATCTGCTCATGCGTGGCAGTGTCCGAGTCACCCCCTTCCCGTTTGTTGTCGGGTCATGTGCCTCCCACTTCCCTGGGCGCATGCAAGACCATTCCTGTTGCAACGTACTCACCATGTGTGTCTTCTTCTCTAGGCGTGTATTCCTCGTCCATGGCCACGTGCATGCCCTGCTCCAAGTCTCCATCTCATGTGGGAAGCCCCCTTTTGCTTGAGTCACCTGCATGAGTGTGCTTTGTTGCCCCCGTTGCATCTGGTGTGAAGTGGAAGGCCCCCTGGAAGGTGCAGAGGGTTTGGAGGAGCGCAGAGGTCTTCCCGTCCAGTATCTCCAGCTGAAATTGGAGGTCATCCAGACCCTGGCGAAGCTCGAAGACGAGCCCGTGGAGGATGGCCAAACTATCTTGTAATTGCGAGTCTGGGATTGAGTCTGAAAAGGAGTGTGGCCCTGGCTGAGTTTCCTGTAGAAAAGGTGGTGCTTCCAAGGGTGGGCGAGTGGAGGAGGTCTCTGGTGCACCAGGTGCGTTGGTTGGTGAATTTGGTGGTATTGCAGGAGGCGCCCGTGATGAAGAGGCCTGATCAAGGATGGGTCCTGTGAGAAAACCCAACGAACTATCAGAGAGTGCCAACCCTTCAAGCCGAGAAGCGGGAGGGGAGGAGGAGGCGTGTGGTTCTTGTTCAGACTGTGAGGAGTGCGAGGGGGACGACCCAGGGGAGGAGCCTGGGGAGGGTGCAGGTGCCCGAGCAAGGACCAACTGAGGCCAGAGTGGTTTCTAGGGCGAGCCTCTCCTTGGCTTGCCTCTTTGTCTCGACATTCTGACGGCCCAGGGGGAGAAGGTAAGCGCAGGGGAAGAGCCCAGGTGGATGAGGAGGAGCTGGAGATAAAGTCAGTTGCAGGAGAGCACTGTAAAGGAGGGAGGTTGGAATGAGGCATGGCTCCGCGGCTGAAGAAGAAGGCGATGTCGCATGCACAGAGTAATGGTGCGTTCATTGAGCGGAGCCATGGAGGGGACAACATGAGGAGGTTAGGTGCACTAGGATTAATGGTGCCTGGAACGTCGTATGGGAGATTTAAATGCATGGGGGTGGCGGTGGTGTGTGCCATGCTTCAATCACATGGCCATCGCCATGCTGGCCTCTTCATGCCACCTCCAAGTGCCATGTGTCCCGCACTATCACCCCATCCGGGGGATAAGTATTGTAAATCTTATTCCACATTAATACTATCTTTTTATGGGCCCCACATTTGTAACAAGTATTGCGAGAATGGGCCCATCAACGTTTTGTAATTGTTGGTTTAAAAATATCAAAATTGGCCAATAGACACCAAAGATCATTATGACCCTCAGACAATCAATAAGACCCTGATAATGTAGTGCTGATTGCAATACAAGTTGACCTATTCACTGATGTGAAACGACTTATATCCAATGGTATATGTCCCACGATATAATGCATTTAATGCTACAGTATTAGGTGCATAATGCTAGAATAATATAATCTTGTAGCAAAACAAATCTCGTTTTCTAGTGTTTTTTAGTCTTGAATTTGATGAATTTTTTTCAAGTTTAGAGTTTCAATATTACGATTTTTCATCCCATTCTGTCACATTATTGTTGGACAAATGAGACCATTTTCTAGTGTTTTTTCGTCTTGAATTTGATGAAATATTTTCGAGTTTAGATTCCCAATATTGTGATTTTTCATCCCCTGATTCGGTCACATTATTGGACAAAGGATGCCATTTCCTACACAATTAGATGATTCCCATAATGTTTGCATGACCCTAATGGATTTTTTTTTTCTTTTCAAATTATGATGTTGGAATCCTACCTCAAGGAGAATATTATGACACTGATCACTCCTTGGATGAGAATATTTCAACATTAGTTAGTTTAGAGATAATCCTATGACCAACTTAGAAGTGGCAGCGTAAAGAGTTGAAACACCAACTTAACGCTCGCTAGCATTTAAAGTAGATCGACCAATCAAACATAAACCCTCATCGATTTTTTTTTTCATTCGTTAATAACCCACAAAGTAGTTGACCCAATGGTTAAGAACAAGTGTTTTCTCTTAACAAATCACATGTTCAAATCCAAAGAAAAGTAAGGTATGTAATGTACATAAGGATCTCATACACCTATTTCATCTAATGAACGTGGTGGTGAGTAAGATAAAGATTAATGAACGTGGTGGTGAGTAAGATAAAGATTAATGAACGTGGTGAGTAACTTGTCAAGAATTAGTTTAGCATTTTGGTTAAAGCTATCCACAAGTAAAAAGTCTTGGTTTCAATTTTCATAAGTGGTTATTTAATTGTGATAAAGAATTCTATAAATAAAGAATAATGAAAGTGAGTACATTGTGGCATGCCTTGTTTTCACTTTTTGGTTAAATACCCATATAGAGTTTGAATCCATAAGTGACAATCTAGTTACCATATGAAATTATACAAGTAAATACTAAGAAAAATGAGTACCTTGTCATCATCTTTTCCACATTAATAATATCTTTTTATGGGCCCCACATTTGTAACAAGTATCACAAATCTTATTCCACATTAATACTATCTTTTTATGGGCCCCACATTTGCAACAAGTATCGCGAGAATGGGTCCATCAACATTTTGTAATCGTTGCTTTAAAAATATCAGAATTGGCCAATAGACATCAAAGATCATTATGACCCTCAGACAATCAATAAGACCCTGATAATGTAGTATTGATTGCAATATAAGTTGACCTATTCACTGATGTGAAACGACTTATATCCAATGGTATATGTCCCATGATATAATGCATTTAATGCTACAGTGTTAGGTGCATAATGCTAGAATAATCTAATCTTGTAGCAAAACAAATCTCATTTCTAGTGTTTTTTAGTCTTGAATTTGACGAAATCTTTTCAAGTTTAGAGTTTCAATATTACAAATTTTCATCCCCTGATTTTGTCACATTGTTGGACAAAGGAAACCATTTTCTAGTGTTTTTTCGTCTTGAATTTGATGAAATATTTTCGAGTTTAGATTCTCAATATTGTGATTTTTCATCCCCGGATTCTGTCACATTGTTGGAAAAAGGAGTCCTTTTCCTATAGATGATTCCCATAATGTTTGCATGACCCTAATGCATTTTTTTTTTCTTTTCAAATTATGATGTTGGAATCCTACCTCAAGGAGAATATTATGACACTGCTCACTCCTTGGATGATAATATTTCAACATTAGTTAGTTTAGAGATAATCCTATGACCAACTTAGAAGTAGCAGTATAAAGAGTCCAAGCACCAACTTAACACTCGCTAACACTTAAAGTAGATCGACCAATCAAACATAAACCCTCATCAATTTATTTTTTTCATTCGTTAATAACTCACAAAGCAGTAAACTCAATGATTAAAAACAAGTGTTTCCTCTTAACAGATTACATGTTCAAATCCAAAGAAAAGTAAAATATGTAATGTACATAAGAATCTCATATACTTATTTGATCGCTAACTTAAAGTACTTCCTCTGGATAACAGCTCACAATACCAAACTCAGGCTACCTTTAAAAATCTGGACGGATTCAGAGCTTTTTTTTTAACCTGAAAAACGAGTCTATTTGCTACAGAGTTAGCTTCCTCCAAAAATCAAATGACGCAAAGCGGGCGGGCAACGACAATGTTACAGTTTGTCCACCGGATGTCGCCGGTAAACATCATTACCCGGCCCCACCGGTCGCGTCGTCCTTTCCTGCCACTATATGCGGGGGTTTCGCCGGTCAGAATCGGGGGCCGCTGCAGAAAGCCACTCAACGAGCCGGTTTCCGGAAAATTTGGTAACGGGTATCAGAAAAGAAGCGTACCAGCTACTTATCACATGGTTTTCTGACTACACATTCACGCATTCTCCGCTCCCAGAGATCCACCGCTGAACCCATAAGATCCCTTTCAAATTTGTCCCTCCTGCTAAGTTTTAAATACAGCAAAACATCCTTTCCCACTAGAAAACAATGCTCAGAGATCCTCAAACTGGACTACATTGAGCCGTTCAGCAGCTAAAAGTGCCTTACATTTCACTTTAAGCTTTACCCATTTCACTTCTGCGCTTTAATAAGGCCTCTGTGTGCGTTTTTAGTAGCAATGGAGGACGATCCCGGTGAAGATTACTTGTTCAAGGTGGTGTTGATAGGGGATTCTGCAGTGGGGAAGTCGAATCTGCTGTCGAGATATGCCAGGAACGAGTTTCACATGAATTCCAAGGCCACAATAGGTGTGGAGTTCCAGACTCAGAGTATGGAGTTTGATGGGAAGGAGATAAAGGCACAAATATGGGACACTGCAGGCCAGGAGAGGTTCAGGGCCGTCACTTCTGCTTACTACAGGGGAGCTGTTGGTGCCCTCGTTGTTTATGATATCAGCAGGAGGCACACTTTTGAAAGTGTAGGTCGTTGGCTTGATGAGCTCAAAAGTAAGTTGTTCTGCTTTTTTTTTCCGAAAAACTTTTGCATTTTCTGATTTGTTTGGCTATTGAACAGAATTTGCTATGCATATATCATATATTTGTATATATTTGTGTTTTCAAAGCAGTCAATCTCAATCTCATTCATGGAGGAGTTTGAGTTAAATATTTATCTATAAATACATAAATATTCAATATATATTAATAATAATAATTTAATTTTAAATTTATGATTAAGTAAACATCTAAACCTCAAATTGATAAATACATAAAAACTTATGAATTATAATAATTAATTTAAATATTTATTTAATAAATATATAATTATTTAATTAATTCATTTGATTAATCTATTTATTCTGATATAAGTGTTTGTTTTAGATCTATTCTGACATACAATTTATAATCATGGCGTTCTTCTACTGTGTAGAAGAGATTTTCATCTTTTATTTTATTTTTAATTTTGGACAGGATGGTTTTGAGTATTTTTGTGAAAGCTAGTCTCTTTCCAAATTTGGAAGACATTCTCAAGAAGATCCTTTCTATTAAGAAGTTGTAGATGGGTATATATTTAAATTGTCAAAGAGTGTGCATGGAAGAATTAAACCAAAATTCATTGGTTATGGATTGTTTAAAAACAAGGAGCCAGGATCATACATTGGGAGGAGATCAGCATTAAAGAAGGTGGTTAAAGAAGGTGGTTGTGCAGTTCACCTACCAAGCAATAATAAGTCAAATCTATACAGTGATTAGATTAGTAATTTAAGTTTATGGATTGTTTAAAAACAAGGAGCCAGGATCATACATTAAAGAAGGTAGTTGTGCAGTTTACCTACCAAGCAATAATAAGTCAAATCTATACAGTGATTAGATTAGTAATTTAAGTAAACTTAACTGCATGGTATTTGTACACCAACATAAATATTTATTCTTTGTTTAAGTAGATTTTTTCTAAATTTCTTTAAACTTTGTATTAACGAAATAAACTTAATTACAAAAAATTAAATTTATATTTTGGTGAAGGAATATCACCATTCCAATTACTATTAAACCAAAACCTTTTACCCCACTTTATGATTAAACCTAAACCATTTACTAGCTTCACGGAGGAATATTACCATCCCCCATTACTATTAAACCAAAACCTTTTACCCCACTTTATGATTAAACCTAAACCATTTACTAGCTTCAGGGGTAGAACTTCTTGGGTTTTGTTGAGTCCATGTATAAGTGTATACGGGTGGTTTTTGGTAATTTTCTTATGGTGGGTGATATGCATTTGAAAAGCGGAAAATGGATTTTGGGATGTTGTGTTTGGTTGAGTTTTGATCCTTAATTATTTGAAATTCAGGACTTGAAGGTCCATGTAGAAGTGTATAAGGGTGGTTTTTAAAGTAAATTTTTTTGGGTGAGTATTATGCTATGTTGCATGGGATCGTCCTTCCCAAAAAAACATGTTTATGTTTTGGGGAATTAATTTATCCAAATTGCTGGGGATTTTATTGGGGACTTTAGGATTTGTTGGCAGTTTCCAAGATATTTTGGATAGATTTTAGGGAAGTTTCTGATAGATTTCGAGGATGTTTTGGGCAGATTTCAGGGATGTTACAACAAGCAAAGTTTTTATGTCAAAAAAACAAGAAATGCAACATTTCAAAGGGCTGATCCTTCTGGTTACTGCTCTTATTCTTCTCATTTTTTTGGTCATCTTAACTTTTAAATATTGTTCATGAGTTTCCATAAGTCATTAAATTATAATGCTTCCACCATCTCAATTTCAAGTATTGTAAAAACAATCAGATAGTAGTGACTTCGATTGGGTACTAAATGTTTGAATAAATTCTTATTCAATCACCTTCTTAATCTGAAATATGAATCTAATCTCTTTACAGAACCAAAGTGCTTTATAGTGGTTTTCAACAAAGCTATAAAAATCTGCAAAACCTGTTGAGAAGGGAATGCCTTTTATGTTTTAACATAATATTCATTAATATGAGGAATAAAAATTGCTATAGAGACAATGCTCACTTAAATTTCCTAGAGCTAAACTGCATTTTACTCTTGTCTAGCTTTTTTAAATTGTTTCAACTTTTTCAGAAATGAAAGTGTAAAGACTGCATAATACTGTATAGTATAGCTTGTTATGCTTACAAGCTTGAAACAACCACAAATATTTATAATAAATTTTAATATTTTTTAATATATATATATATATATATATATAAATAATTTACATCCCTTATTCTTAGTAACTTAAAAAAATTTGGAGATGCGATCTAGCTGTACAGATTACCCTTCCCTACGGTTACCGTCCTCAAAACCAATGTAACATAGGTATTATGCTCCTCAAAACCAATGTAACATAGGTATTATGCGTTTGAATTGAATAGCTGAGGATTTTGGGATGTTTTAACTTTTATGCACTTTTCGAGTTTTCGTTATTGGGAATTGAATTGCTCTGGATTGGTTTTAGGTGTTTTAAATATTTGTGTAAGCATTAGATAGAAATGTTGTTATGAGATTGTACTAATTCCTCTGAATTATCGTTGGCWGCAAGGGTGGAAGCATGAAATTTCATTCTTCTATTCTTACCTGACAATCTGTACAAACTCATAATGGCGTTTCTGTTCGTGCTTCGGGTTCCTGCTTTTGTAGCCTTTGGCCAGTAGGTCCAAGTGGGTTTAGTCTCATGGCTATCTGGTGGGCATTAGCTGACTGGAGGGTCATGAATTCAATCCCTACTGTCTTGCTTTCATATTTAATACATATTCATTGCTGTTGACTGTGGCTCACCACAGATTGAACCTTTGAAAAGTGTTATGTGCTCTAGTAGAGTATAGGTTTCACCACTAGTGTCAAGCTACCCTACTCAGTACTGAAATTTCAACACATGCTACCGTTGAACGCACTTTGCACCTTGTAATCAAACTATAGCTAGGTTGTCCAAAAATTTACACTGGAGCATATTTGATTACGAAAACCTAAACTTGATAGGAGCTCAACCCAAACAGTTTTACAATATCTATAACGTGACTTTGTATTTTATGGTACCCATTTGATCCAAATCACAACATTAATGGGCTCTGATGGGGTCAACCTAGTATCTGGATTGAGCTCTAATACTAACTGTAGAATCAGACATGGCAAATTGTAACAGGGTGGGCTCTTCTATTTAATTCTAAAGCCTAACCTTTGTGGCTCAAATCATATCACAGTTCAGTACAGTCATACGGAGAAAAACACAGACAAACTGCACATTACATTCATACAATATAGGTACAATTATAGAGCTTGATGTAAAGGGTAGGAATAACAGTGTTTTCCATTACCTGACAGACTTGTAAGCTCCTAAATCTAACCGTAATGGGCTCTTATAACGGGTTTGATGGGGTCGACCTACTGTCAGGCTTGAACTCTAATACTAACAATGGGGTCAGACATGTCCAATTGTCACAAGGTGGTCTCTTCTACTTAATTCTAAAATTAAACCTTGGTGGATCAAGTTGTATCACAGTTCAATATACTCATGCAGAGAAAAACACAGAAAAACTGCAAACGATATTCATTCAATATGAGTAGCAGTACAGAGCTTGATGTGTTGGGTATGAATTGCAGTTCCATCTATCACCTGACAGACTTCTAAGCTATTTGTTTTTTTGAACTGGAAATTCTAAACCTTGCTTCATAGTGTTACAGACTTCAGAGTGACTTCAGAGATTACTCAGTTATCCAGGCCTGCACCTATTTTGGATATGGGCATTTATCTATAGTTCTGTTAACCGTTTACAACTGGTTTATCTGTTAACCGTTTAGAACTGATTTCGATTGCATATTACGAATGCCTGCAACATCCTCAGAAACTGATGCTTGTCATTATCAAGACAGTTGAGCTATCCGTCAGTCGAAGATGTTGTCTGCGAGTTGATATCGGGTCACTATATGTCAATGTTGAGGTCGGTGTGGGTAGAGAAGTCACCAAGTTGGTCTGCAGTCGACCTAGGTCGAGTGTCAACTCTAGTTGTGCACAGGGATTCTGTTTCAGTTGCTGTTTCTGGGATGGATCATCCATGAGATGTATTTACCTAATTGATGGAAACAATGGCGTGTCTTACGATTTCTGAGTTGCTTTATTCTTTTATTCTTTCTCATTTTGTGATCAGTTCCCAATAGCTAATCGTTGGTTTGTGAAGGAGTCCGATCTTCCATCATTACTATGATTTTTATCTGTAGAGACAAAATGCTTGATAAATTGTTACAAGGAGGAGCGTTGGGTAGGTGAAAGAAGGATACTGTTGTCTCCCACCAGCATTCAAATCCTCAAAATAGTGGCTGCAACTGTTGTATTGATAGGTGGTGGATACTACCCCCCCTGTAGTGCAAGAAGAAAACATTATAAATTTTTTAAATAATTTGAAAACATTATTAATTTTTTTAAAAAATAATTTGCACTTGTAAAATGGATAGACTGAGTAGCTTACTTTTCTTTATTGTGAGAGATTTGAAAGGTGGAAGGGCAGCCTAACATCCTGTACACACACGATGTCCACTTCATAGAAAGCTTGTAAAACAACGTTGTTTTATTTCTCAGAAAAGTTTGAGATATATCTGGTTCTTTAGAGCTTGGTATTAATACCAGTACAATGTATCTTAGGTAGGTCCTGTAGCAGATGACAGGTGACATTCAATTAGAGAATATGCTGCTAAATCAGATAGGGGGGCAGGGTTAACAAACTGTTTTCTTAACAATTTTTTTAACCGTTCTCTTGCTTACAGTCATTTCTTTCTTTTTGTGAATTGGAAGAGATGTAGGCTTTATATAATTCTGCATCGAAAAATTAATACCTGGTTGTAAAACTTGTGCAGTGCATTCCGACATGAATATTGTTACAATGTTGGTTGGCAACAAATGTGATTTAGAGACTCTGAGAGAAGTACCAATTGAAGAAAGCAAGGCCCTTGCTGAAGCAGAGAAGCTGTTTTTCATAGAAACTTCAGCATTAAATGCAACAAATGTGAATGATGCCTTTCAGATTGTGATCAAGGAGGTTTACAATAACATGAGTCGTAAAGCCTTAAACTCAGATTCTTACAAATCTAAGTTGCTATCAAACAGAAGCACTAAAGTCAGCCTTGTGCCGAATGGGGATGCTGCAACAAAGACAGAGTTAAAAAAATATGCTTGCTGCTGAAATTAAACCTCTTTTTTCCTAATGGGTCCCAAATTTACTTTATTTAAGCAAATGTGCAGTGTCAACCACCTGTTTTCTACTGGGGATTCTTATACAAGCTATTCTTCATTTTCAGTTGTAATCAAAATGGAAGCATCTTGGATGTATTGTGTTGACAGACAAGCTTGTAGGGTCCTCTGTTTTTGATCTGCATGTGGCTAGAAAGTTATTGTGGAGAGGAATCAGAAGTTTTGTTTGTCTGTTTGTGGAGGATCCATGGCATTTGCTGGATTCCTCATACTCTATGTATTCATTGGTATTTTTATAGAAGTAATGTACTGGGCAGTTTCGTAATAGAGGTCTGTTATTTATTCGTATGGAGAGGTTGTGGAGTTGGTGTCGTGCTCCAAATAAATGTCAAAATGAATTTATTGCTAATGCAAACTATGAGAGTGTTGGTTCAGACTATGAGAGTGTTGGTGCAGACTACGCAAATTTCATATAAGTACAGAGATCTACAGTTGAATTGACTTCAAATTTTGAAATTTGAATAGCTTGTCTAGCGCTGTACTACGGAAATTCAGAGTAGATAAACGAGTTAAAGCAATCCTTTCTGTTAATATTTTAACCATTATGTTAGTGTATTATAACATAGAAGCAAAAGGCTGCAGTGTCCTGGTTATCTCATGTATTTGGCACGCACTTGAATTTTTTGAGGTGATCCTTTAGTATTTCATATTGTTTCAAAATGGATATCAAGTAAAAATTTTCTCGTATTCTTGTTATCTGCCTCGATCATAAGTTGTAACAGTCATCCTCCAATACAAATACAAATTTATGATGTTTATTTAAGCGAAAATTTCATTTTTGTTAACTGTGATTAGTAAAATTGACAAAAGCTACCCAGAATTCAAGTGGGCAGTCCATTTCATCTTACTATTGAGTATTGAATGCTGCAGGAAAATATTGTTGAATACATTGAATGCTGCTTACAGGTAAACAAGATCATTCGTACTATTGAGTATTGAATGCTGCAGGAAAATATTGTTGAATACATTGAATGCTGCTCACAGGTAAACAAGATCATCTCATCCAAAAGTAATTCAAATTCTACAACCTATACACCACCTATCACAGCTTTCAATACTGCATAACAGAGTGCTTTGAATACTGCTTAACATAGTGGATATACACTATTTAGGATGGATACTGCATAACAGAGTGGATATACACTATTGAGAAGAAATCAAGCCTCATTTGACTATTTAATCAAGTGGGAGGGTTTGAAGGTCTTCGGACATATACCTTTCCTTAAGCGCTAAGAACTAAAGACATAAAGAATGGGGAACTTTCAAGAACTAAAGGTATAAAGAGTGAGGAACATTCAATGAACTTGATAAAACACATTATTTTAGTGCGAGTCAAACAATTTATTATTAAGAAAGCTTATATTTATTAGATATAAAGACTAAACAGATGGTAAATAGTCAACGCTTTGCCTCGTGTGTTTCTTTTGAAAAGTACGATCACGTTTTCTTACTTGAAGCCGATAATTTCGGATACTTATTCAATGAATTTGATCAATACATTATTTCAATCCTAGGTAAATAATTTATTATAAAATTTATGAGACTCCTTCAGTTAAGCGATTTTGACTGAGGTTGGTTCCTTTTTATCTTATTTGTTATTAGGTAGTTATTTGTTATTAGGTAGTTGTGTTATCAGTCTAACTAACTAATTTATTATTTATTTACATGAGCATGACTTTTACATTAAATTATAAATACTATTGGAGTGTTATATTCCAACACTCCCTCTTAACTTCATCACCTCCTCTTAACACTACATATTAAGAATTACATCAAAAACATAAAATTAAAAATCTTTTTAATTAACTTCACTTCTTCATAGTTCCAAAATATTAACACTACATATTAAGAATTACATCAAAAACATAAAATTAAAAATCTTTTTAATTAACTTCACTTCTTCATAGTTCCAAAATATGTAGGAACGCTATGAAGCTATCTCATCTCGTTCGAATTTCACAATCATGTGAACAATGATCCATAAACCTTCTATGGTTTCTTTGTATTTTGAAAATTCAACCACTTAATATAAAAATTCACAAATTTCTTTTGTCAATCATCACCTTCTAGGTTTACACTCAATATAAAAGCCTTAACTGTACATGTGCGATGCTAAGGGTGACTTAGATAAACAACCCACTATCACTTCAGTGGCCTTATCTCTTTCTTTAGGGTAGTCCTCCTCAAGCTTAAGGGGGGATATTTAAGGTGATATGAGTCCAACAAATAGATCAAAGGAGGGTGATCAAAGGACTCGGGGTAAATTTGGTTATAGTTTTAATTGTAGGGAGTCAATTTCTAGATTTACACATGCAAGATTTTATCCAATTAAGATGATAAACAATGATATTTCTTTGGCTAAAAGCAAATCAGATATAGAATAAGAAGCTGAAAATTACTGAGTTGCAAAACAGAACTAAAAGTCCAAGTTAAGATGGGTAAATGAGGGTCTATAGGGCTTAATAAGCAATTTGAAACTAAGATGATTTTTTATGGGTTTTTTTGGTGATTAAAGGGGAGCACAAGTGCGGGTGAATATAGTCAAATGGGTCTCCAAGAGGGCTGTTTTAACAAAGTACTAGGGTCTATAATAACAACAAATAACATGCTACAACAACCCTGGATTGGTTGGAGAATTCTACCAAAATTGCAAAGGAAAGGGCCTAGGAAAGATCCACTTTCAAGCTACTATCTAAGGTATTACTTCACTAGGAAATAAACATATGCAAGAACACATTGATATTACATGTAACATATCATTTTCATAACAAAACAATAAAGGAATTAGGAAGAGAGATGAACAATCACACCTAATTCACTTCCATCATGGATAATAAATCCTTCACCTTGGCACCAAGAAGTAACTTTGACATTCATAATGTTTAGCATAATAATCCAACAATTAGCATCCACAAGAAATTGCCTTACATGAAGAAGAAAGCACCATTATGTTCATTCAAATCATTCACAAGAGCTTAGAGTAATACGTGGTCTCCAAAAATTACAAACACTTTCAACAATCATTACAAATGGAGGAGTCTTCAATATACAGAGTTTAGGCTCAACAACCTCCACAATAAAACAATAATATCTCTACCAAAACCCTAGATCTATCCCAAGGAAACATAAATTAGCATTATCCTCCAACTATCTTGAGAGGACAAGCCAAACAATTAATAAAATAGGTGGATGAATGCCACATATGGGTGAGTGCAAGCTAATGATGGTCTCTCATGATGCGTTAGTGGCAATGCAAACCTGAAAAAACAACATTTTGTTAACTTGGAGGGATTATTCAAGGTACTTTTACAATGAATTTGAATATGGTGTAAGAAGATAAAATGTAGGAAATTGAATTAACTTTTCAAATATACAACTTTTATTCATAGAAATTGTGAATAACTATGTCAAATTTGTTTTTTTTTCTAACAATGGTATATTATATATGTCAAATTTGTTTTTTTTTTTCCAACAAAATATAAGGTATATGTTTTTGTTCGTGCAGGTGTAGAGTACCTTAACGATGACATTTCATTCCAAAAACTTGTATACTTGTAGAAAACCCGTTTTTCTTGTGCCATGTATTTTTTGGAAATTTATAATATTAATTTTATATATATTTTTAAATTATCAAAGTCAACATATCCATGAAATTACAATGTCTTTTGATCGTGAAGGATGAGAGGGTCATAACATGATCAAAACATTTTTTTAGATCATAGATATTGGTATCTTCTAGTGCCACATATAACTCCTTAGAGAATGGTTAAGTTGACAAAAAGTTATAGTAGAAATAAGAGAGGTATGTATTCTAGGATTTTGATATATGTCAAGACAAAAATAGATTAAAAATAGTAAACATTATTAATTTAAAAAAAAATTGTATATCTGGAATCTAGATAGCCAACTCTATTTGTGTCTGTAGTTTCATCAATAACTGAATTGTGTATCTTATATAAAAATAATTTCAAAAACAAAGATATGGAGAGGAATTCATAAAAATGGAGGTTTTTATGTATTTGAACCACTAGGTTTGTCATCCCAAACCTAAATTTGAGGAAGCTAACTCAACAAACATGTATGCTAGAGTTGTCACTCCCGCTCGAAAAAAAATTGAAATTGAAATAGCACGCGCACACTTTCCTAAAGCGCACACACGTTATTAGCAACATGAACATGCACGTGTTCCTATTAACACAAATAAATTCCCCCTTTCTCTCTCTCTCTCTCTCACTTCCCCCCCTCTACTCCCCTCTCCCTCGCGCATGATCTTGTTAACACAAAAAAAATTCTCTCTCTCTCTCTCTCTCTCTCTCTCTCTCTCTTTGACCCCCTCTCCCTCCCTCCCTCTATCTTCCTCTTTTTCTCTCCGACCTCATTCTCCCTATCCCTCGCTCACTCTTCCCCCTCCCTCTTTCTCTCCATCTCTCTCTTCCCCCTCTTCCCCTCTCTCCTTATGTCTCTCTTCCCCACCTTCTCTCCCCCATTGTTCCCCCTGATCTTTCTCTACCTCACTCACTCTCTTCGTCTTCTCTCCACATTCCTCCCTCTCCTACTCTTTAATTCCC
>ML832098.1:33504-51306 GCA_009831015.1 Picea engelmannii | reverse complement strand
GGGGGGGGGGGTTAGAGAATATTTCATGTTAACAGGAACACGCACATGTTCCTGTTAATAATAATGTGTGCATGCTTTAGGAACACATGTGCATTCCTAAAGCACACACACATTATTTTTATTTCAATTTGTTTTAGGAATGCACACACATTCTTGTACACATGTTTCTCAAGAACGTGTGTGCTTCTTGAGAATGCGCACACATTCTTGGGAACGTGCCTACATGGCTTTCCGAGTGGAGGTTCAAGGTTTTCTGAACCTATCACATCAGGAACACATGTGCGTTCCCAGAAATGCACACGCATTCCTTCTCACCCCATTGCCACTTTATCGTCCACCAACTTCGTGCACTCACCCATGTACAATCTCTAAGCAATGAGAGCTCAAGGAAAGAGGCACCTCCCCAATATGAGCATAAAACCATGTCAAAATGAATAAAATAGTTCAAAGGAGGAGTGCCCCACAAGGCAAGTGGATGAGCATGCCAAAAATAAACCAAACGACTAGGGTTTAAGCCCCCCTAGCCTCCACATGTATGAGAAAATAGTATAAAATGAGGGTTTCTCCCTCAATCTCCTCCAAGATCAAGTTGCTCTACTTAATAAAGTCAACAAAATGATAAAATATGCATGAAATATAAATCCTTCATATGACACATGTGGCCTCCAAGGTGGTGTGCCTATCTCTCATGTGTAACAAATTCCTTAGAACATGTGTCAACAGATGGATCCAAGGGAGGAAGTGTCAACAACCAATAAAGTAATACCACAATCCATGTGTCTAGTCAATCAAAGCTCAACCATCTCCTAGAAAAAGGGTAACATTCCATCTCATGCATAAAAGAATAATATATATAGAGAGAGCACCTTGACATATGGACCATGTAATTGAGCACCCCAAGGAAATAGCTCAATCCAAGCTCAAGTAACTCATCTTCAATGTGAAACCAAGCCAATAAACCCAAATGCTTAAGAAAAAAGGCCCGCACATGGTCGAAGTTTGGTCAAACTGTCTATGTATAATTAAATCAACATGAACATGTGTGCAAAAAGGATGGCGCTCCATTTGGAATAAGGTATATTTCATAATAATGTGAAATAAACAACAAATATAAGCTCACAAGATAGGGTGATATCAATAGAAGGGTGTAGCCTCATCAAATGCACAAATAATCACCTCTAGAAGCATGCAAATGGGGTCAATAAGCTAGGTACTCCAATAAAATAATATAAACCATATGAATGTGCCATCATCATGTGAAATAGAACTCCATGAACTAGGAAAATCACCATAGTCAAATTTGTACCACATCATCATATGTATAATGTTGAACCACACTAACCATCGTAGAACTGTCTGAAGAAGGATATCTTGTACCAAGCATACCATATCATTGAAACACATCAAGGTACCATTGGTGCTCTGCAAGTAATGTATCATTGGTCAATCAATGACCCTTCTGCTAGGCTCTAGGGGAATAAGTAAATCACTTTGCACTATCCACTTTCCTCTAGACATCACACACCTAATCATTGAGGTAGTTAGTTAGTAGAATTGTAAGGTTAATGCCATGAACGTGTGTGCATCCACAAAATAGCCCCTGTATTTGTCCAATGATCAATCGATGTCATCAAAAGGTCTCCTCAACTAGCCCTTGCAACTCGATCGAGATAAAAATCATGGGTGTGACCTCATACAATATGAGGGGTAAGAACTAGCTCCAACATGGGGACATGTGCATTGGAACATGTTACATGAAAACTCCAAAATCTTGATCAGTAACATGATACAACTCAACATGTAAAAGAGACGAGATCCACATAACAGGGCAAGAATATCACCCTGGTCCACCATAAAATCGATTCAAAACAATACATAAGTGCAAGAAACCTACTACATGATGTAAACAACGACTCTAAAACAAGACATGATCCATTATGTCAAAGAGAACATGAAAATAAATAACTACTCTAATCTACTGCTCATATGAGCATATTCATTTCCTATTCTATAGAATTACTATGACACTAATTTCCATCATAATAATAATACTTCAAAATTTTCTTGTTCACGGGCATATATAACATCTCTTCATCTAGATGGCTAAGGTACAAAGAATTTGTGCTAGCAACATCCTCAATCTTGTATGGTCCATGCCATAAAGTGGCATATTTACCATGCTTTCCCGACTTCACCTTTCTCTTGTCCCACACAAGAACAAGATCTCCTTTCTTTAATACCCTTGGTTGAGCCCTCTTCTCAAATGTTCCTTTTAATTTATCTTGACTCTAGATAAGGTGACCAAATGATTTCCTTCTATTCTCATCTAGCTCCACAAGTTGGTTCACCCTCACCTGCACTGCTTCCTGATATGTGGTAAAGTGCTACAATAACTGATACATTGGGATCTTTAAATGAGTCGACAATGTAACCTCCATTTTGTACACCAACTCAAATGAGAATTTTCCTGTAGCTTGTTTCTTTGTTATTTTGTTTGCCCATAGATCATACTTAATCTTACTATCCCAACTTCTTTTGTTATCACCCACAATATTCTTAATAATAGCCATCAAATTCGTGTTGCTTGACTCTGCCATGCCATTCCCTTGTGGATAATAATTCAATGAATGGGACAAGACAATGCCATAGTTAAAACAAAATGTTGATAACTCTATTGAATTGAATGCTTTGGTATTGTTTGTTGTTATCTTTGCTGGGACATTGAATATGGTAATAATCTTATCTTCTAGGAAATCCATAACCACACCATCAATTTACCTCTTCGTGGGCATTGTCTCAATCCATTTAATAAAATAATCTATGGTAGTAAGAATCCAATTGAATATGTTGCTAGAATTATCCTTAAACTCCCCAATGAATTCTAGTCCCCATTACTTGAAGGGTGCCTCTACCATCACAGGTTGCAAAGGTAAGTCTGCTAGGTGTTGCTTTCATGCGAACATTTGACATGGATGAAACACTCTAACAAACTTATAAACATCCACAAACCTTTTCAACCAATAATAACCGACCCCCAATATCTTAAGTGTAGTGGTTATGGCTGTGTAATGTCATCCACATAATTTAGTGTGTAGCTCTGTCATCAACCTCTAAGCCTCCACATCATCTACACATCTCAATATCAAACCTTCTGGATTTCTTCAACCCAAACCCCCTTGAGCAATACAATATCTTGATGCTTTAAGTCTCAAGGCTCTTCTTTTATAGTAAAAAAGGTGATCCAAACATGTCAAATTCTTTTACTAGTAAAGAATATCCACATACCACTCAGACTAATGTTGTTCTAACCCATTAAAAACTACATATATCATCTCTAGGGATTCCTCTTCATCCAAGTTCAATGATTTTTCATTCCCTTATGTAAGAATTTTTTCTAACCCTTGTCGATCCATAAACGAGGGACTTATAGTCTACTTGCTTCACTAACACAAAAACTATGTGAAAAGTTTACTTTGAGCTCTGTTCTTAGTCTTGGACAGAGTGCCATGTCTTCAAATGTGGCCACTAAGCCTCTTTCCTCTTCCATGTGCAAGGATCTTTGTATTTCTTCTTCTCGGGTTAGCTGTAAGGCCTATTCTTTGTGTAAGCTATGGAAACAAGCCAATGCAATCCCATCAATAGGCACACAAGGATAAAACACTTGTGTGATGGATTGGAATGTTTGTGTGATGGATTAGCTTGTTGGTTACTTAATTATGGTGGCCAACAAGTCTTCTTTGCCTTTAACAAATCACCGATACACCTGCCAACTTTATCTTCAACCTTTTCTCACTTCAACTCCTATTCATAACCATTTTAATAGAATTGTCTTCAAGGTAGCATCTTACTGATTGCGAGGGAAAAAACTACGAACCGATACGCTAACTAAGAACATATGTAGGAGGCAGCATGAAACTTGCAAATAATGATGTTGTATTATATGATTCACTTAAAAAAGAATACATGGTATCATGTAAGATCTATCAATGTGGCAGTTGTTTTCCACGTCCTTTCAAAAACATGCATTTAATCTTTGTTTGTAGTGAGAAAATGAACATATGTTGACATGAATAAGGCACCTAATCACTGAAAGCACTCAAAAATATGAATCTCTCTTGCATGAACATGCTTCATATACTATGAAAATCCAACTCATATAATGATCCCTAGCACAACAATTCCCATTCAAATCATTATAGTTGCTTAGTCTTCAAAGTATCAAAGGATTATATTGATTTCAGTGTATTGTATTGATTTTTTTTTTTGCAACAATGGGAGCTTCAACACTTCTATCCTCCAGCGCACAAATATTTGAAAACCAATAAAAATAATATCACAATTAAAAAACCCACAGTGAACTGTGAAGTAATAATAAACCCACAATGATGCACTGGAAGACCAAGAACTCGAAAATCAAGGGAAATGATTCAAAGGAAAGTTACAGTGCTAGAAATCGACCTCCTCTTAAGTAAGTCGACCAACAATCATGTTAACCACCCACAGAGAAAGAGCTAGCTCCCCTTGTCCACATACAACCTGTACGATTTCTGTATGGCCACAAGGTTGAGAGAGAACGACCCATGCATGAAATGAATCAATCCAACAATTAATAATTCATCTCAACGATTAGAAATTCAACCCACAATTGAAATTTGACCAGTAATATCTAAAAATGTCCAAGCAAAGTGAAAAAACTCCCAACAATGAATTTACGGCTCATAACAATGTGAAATTGTTCCAGACGAAAGAGAAATTGCCCAGGAATAGATTTGAGCACCAAAAAATAAAAGATTTGCCCCAGAGAAACTGTAATTTTCTTAGCAAGTAGAAATTTTCCCCAACAATTACAAAAATACTTAAGCACATAGGAATTCGACCCAAGGCAAAAGAAATTGACTCAGAGGAAGAAATTAGACTTAGAGAATGAACGATATTCTTTGAAGAAAGAGAAAACTACCAACAACTAGAATATACTGAACTTGAAACTCTCTAAGTAATTGCAACAGATAGATTTCCACAACCATCGATCTCAGACTTCAAGGGGAATTGGATGGTGGAAATTCCAAAGCTGTTGTGGCTTTTCATTTACATCATAATTCAACTGTAGGTATCAATTTAAACTAGAAATAAGCAAGTACACAAATATTAATCAACCATATACAATTAGCTATGATCTACACATTTATATAGATAAAATCCACATAACAACAACATATCCTTGAATGGATGCTCAATTTATTCATCTCGACAATTTTTGGTACAATTCTTTCATGTCATTCTCTGTCCCTTTATTTCCTGGCCCTCAAAAAGACCCTTTGGGAATGACCGTACAAGAGGAAATAGGGAGTGTTGGGGCAATGCGAAGGCCAACAACCCGACCATTCTTTTTCCATTCCTCACTCTTCTCTCATTTCATTTTTCTTCTATTTCATCTATTTATCTCTTATATATATATATTTTGTATCATTTACTTTAAATTTGCATTTTCTTACAATTCTTTCATAACATTCATTAATTACCAAAATAATATTGAAGCTACTGACTCTTAGAACCATTCTTGGTTCAGATCCATTTCGGATCACACCTCCCCATTGACAGGCTTTTTGGTCTCCAAAATATCAAGAAACCAATATGAATCATTGTACTTCTATCTGCTTCTCTGGAACATGGCTTTGACATTGGCTCCTAGCTACAACTCTAACTCTGGCTTTGGCTCTAACTCGTGGCTCTGGTCCTCGGATATGGATTTGGATTTGGTTCTGGCTCGCTTGTCCTTGCAATGCATAACTCTACTCACTGACCCAAATTCCAGACTCAAAATCCATTCCCATCTCCCTCTATGTCTTGGAGATAGTCTGTCTTGGATGCCATTGAAGCCAATTCAAATGTAGGTCCATGTTCAGTGTGACCCCAACAAGCTATTGCATCATGTAACTGTCCCTCAAAAGGAAGGGTGGCATGCATTCTCTTGCTAGGTAAGTTGCTTCCTAGTGTGGAAACAAGTCTTTAGTGCCTGCACATGTTTGCAATCACTTCTTGGAGTTCTCAAGAACTCCTCCCTCCAAGGTCATTGACCCCCGTGCATCAGTCTCTAGCACATCTTCAGGAAGAAAAAATTCTTTTGGAAGATTGTAGGTATCAAATGGAATGGGGATGTCTTGGTGGTTTGCATCCACTCTTTGTCCTTTTCAATGGTTATGCTGACCTCATGTGCTACTATATCTCCTTGGACAATTTATTCTTCTTGAGTTGAAGATGCAACCAACTCTCCATCTTTGTTAGGCTTCACTTTCCACTCTCTCTTCTTGTATATGCGGTTTCTGGGGTTAAGCTATAGGTGAAGTCGCCAACACTTCGCCTCCTGATGTCCACTCAACTTGCTGTGGTGGAAAATTTCATGTTGCTTCTACAAAGATTGTCTGCCATACTCCTCCTCTTCATGTGCCTTTGATTTTGTTGTTGGATTGGACAAGTATTCTTTCCATTCCTTGTCAGAAACCATTCAAGATTGTGGCATCTGGCTTGCTTCTCCCATCAAGATGCCTCAATATTTCCTTTCTTCCCATAAAATGAGCATGCCTTTACATACCAAAAATTGGTTGCATTCTAGCCTCTCTTCTTGTAGCAATGACAAACAAGGAATTTATTGTTTGACGAAGACCTATTGGTATTGTTCTTCTTCTTTAATTTGTTGATCTATTTTCTGCTTATTTTGAGTGATGGTGCAGGCCGAGCCTTCAATATATTCTCATCATTTCCCTCCTTCAATTTTCCACAAGAATATTGAGGTGGTAGTGGGATACCACCTTCACTTATTGTTGCTACTCCTTCTCCTGATGAGCAAGCCAACTCTTGCAACTTTTTATCCTTCACAAAAATGGTCTTCGTGGTCATGGGTTTTAAACCTCTTCCATCTAAACCCAAGTATTCATGCTTGACCCATGTGTAGCTACATGGGTTTTGCACCTCTTCCATTGAATCCCAAGTGTTCAAGCTTGACCCATGGTGTAGCTATAACGGGGCTCAATATGCCCTGTCTTGACTTGCCTGGCCCTTGTCCATCATAGCCCATTTTCCTTAGGATATTGGAACCAATGCCTCTGGTATGATTTTCAAAGTCACCAATCTTCTCTAGAGAATTGTCCACGGAAGGTAAGCATACACAGGTGGTATAAGTCATAGTGCTAGCATCTACAGTGGAAATGGAAGGTTTTCTTTCTTATTTTTTCTCTTGGACAACTGCTGGAACCCTTTCCAAGGCCTTCTCCTTCTATGCCAAATATTTTTGTAACTACACCATCATCTGTGTGAACCTATCATCTTTCCAGTTATCCATCTAGATGGCTTTCCCACCAAGGTATACAAGTTGCACTTTGTGCTTGTCCCAATATCTCCTTACTGCAATGAGGGAGTCTTGGCATTCTTCAAAATTCTTCTTTAGTAGTGGAAACATTTTGGTTGAGGTCTCAAGGTGCTTCTCCATCTCTCTCGTCCTTTGGTTGAACATTTGAGCTTACTCCTTCAAGCGTTATTTTCTTCCGGAAGCTAGACATTGCTAGACCTTAAATCTTCCAACTTCTCTTTACTTGCCTTACCCATGCTAAGGTTCATTTTGTTCTTTTCAAATTTCTAATAGTTGTGTCATGGTTAAGGAAGAAACTGCTATGATACCATCTAATCCGTAAATGAGGGCTTGCTTCACCAACACATATACTATGCGAAAAGTTTACTTTGAGCTCCATTCTCAGTCTTGGACAGAGTGCCATGTCTTCAAATGTGGTCACTAAGCCTTTGTCCTTTGCCCCATGCAAGGATCTCTATACTTATTTTTCTTGGGCTAGTTGTAAGGCCTGCTCTTTGTGCAATATATGGAAACAAGCCAATGCAATCCCCTCAATAGGCACGTGAGGACGAAATGTTTGTGTGATGGATTAGCTTGCCAGTTACTTTCTTATGGTGGCCAACAAGGTTTCTCTACCTTCAACAACTCACTGGTACACATGACAACTTTCTCTTCAGCCTCTACTCACTTCACCTCCTATTCACAACCATTTTTATAAAATTGTCTTCAAGGTAACATCTTACTGATTTCAAGGCAAAAAACTACCAACCAATACCCTAACTAAGAACATATGTAGGAGGCGACATGACACTTACAACTAGTGATGTCGTCTTATATGATTCACTTGACAAGGAATACATGACATTAGGTAAGCTCTATTAGTGTGGTAGTTGTTTTCCACGTCCTTTCAAAAACATGCATGTAATCTCTGTTTGTAGTGAGAAAATGAACATATGTCCACATGAATAAACCACACAAGCACTGAAAGCACTCAAAACTATGAATATCTCTTGCATGGATATTCTTCATATAGAGTGCAAATTCAAATCATATAATGAGCCATTCACACCAATTCTCATTTAAAGCATTCTAGTTGTGTAGTCTTCAAAGTATGAGAGGATTATATTGATTTCACTTTATTGTATTGTAAATTTTTTTTGCAACAATGCGAGCTTCAACACTTCTATTCTGCAACACACAAATATTTGAAAACCAATTAAAATAATGTCAGAATTAGCAAACCCATAGTGAAATGTGAAGTAATAATAAACCCAGAGTGATGCAGTGGAAGACCAAGAATGCGACAGTCAAGGGAAATGATTCAAAAGAAAATGACACTGGAAATTGACCTCCTCTGAACTAAGTCGACCAACAATCATGTTAACTACCCAGAGAGAAAGAGCTAGCTCCCCTTGTCCATGTACGACCTGTGTGATCACATTATGACCACGAGGTTAAGAGAGAACGACCAATGCATGGAACGAATCAATCCAACAATTAATAATTCTCCCTAACAATTAGAAATTCAAAACAACTGAAATTCAACCAACAATATCTAAAAACATCCAGACAAAGTGTAAAAATGCTAAAAAATGAAGTTACAACCCACAACAATGTGAAATACCACAGACAATTAGCTATGATCTACACATTTATATAGATGAATTCCACATAACAACAACATATCCTTGAATGGATTTTCAATCTATTCATCTTCACAATTTATGGTACAATGCTTTCATGGCATTCTTTGCCCCTTTCTTCCCTGGCCCCTCAAAAGACCCTTTGGGAATGAATGTACAAGAGAAAATAGGGAGAGCTAGGGAAATGGGAAGGCCAAGAGCCTGACCATTCATTTCCCATTCCTCACTCTTCTCTTATCTCATTTTTCTTCTGTTTCATCTATTTCTCCTTTATTATTATTATTATTATCTATTTTGTCTTACTTTACATTTTCATTGTCTTACAATGCTTGCATAACCTTCATTAATTACCGAAACAATCTTGAATCTACTGAGTCTTAGAACCATTCTTGGTTCGGATCCATTTCAGATCACTTGTCCTTTCACCAATTTTGTTAGCTTAATCTCCATGCCATACTCTTGAATTCTAGACACCCATTTTCCTTTGATGCCCAAAAAATCATTTTGGGTCAAAATTTTCTTTAATAGCCGCATGAGGAACATATGATATAATGATGGAGTACCCCACACAACTCCCAAAATGATTCATAGATTGAACCAAATCACAGGCTTATTTATCCATGATGGATTACTTCAAATTTGAATCTATGAGTGCCTTACTCATAAATGCTATGGGCTATTCCATGTTCTGATCATTCTTCTATAGTAATTCACTTGTAATACTATTCTCTGATGTGAATGATAATATTTGAAAATCCTTTGCATAATTTGGGCTTAACAACATAGGTGATGATACAATGGCTTCCTTAATTATCTTGAATGCCTTCTTTCTTTCATCATTCCATTTGAACTCTTAATATTTCCTCAATAGGTTAGATATAGGTTTCATAATTTCTGCAAAGTCAGGTATAAATATCCTAATGAAGTTGATCTTTCCAAAGAAATATTGCACTAATTTCTTGCTTCTTGACAAGGGAATCTATTGAATGTCTCCTATTCTTGATGGGTTGACCTTAACTCCTTCCTTATAAATGCCATGACTAGGGAGATCTCCTTTGTCAACTTCGAAGATAGACTTCTTCGGATTCAATGATATCCCATATTTTATTCACCTTTCAAATACCTACTTCAAATGCCACACATGATCATTTCTATCTTTGGAAAATGCTATCAAATCATCCCGATATATCTCAATTATATTCCCAATTAAATCCCTAAAGGCAAAATCCATGGTTCCCTGAAAAGTAGATCTTGCATTCATCAACCCAAATAACATCCTTAAATATTCATACATTCCCCATGGGGTAGTGACAATTGTCTTATGTCGATCTTCTTCCTTTACCAACACTTGATTATATCCAGAGAATTGTTCTAACATGGACAAGATACTCGATCCTGTGACCCTCTGCAATAGATTCTCCATATTTGGCAGTGGATAGTTGGCCTTCAGAGACAATTGATTTAGGTTCCTGAAATCCACACATAACTTGATTTATTTGTTCTTCTTTCTCACTACAACCAAGTTTTCTACCCAAGATGAATGTCTCATGGGTGCAATAATATTTTCCACTAGCATATTTTTCAATTCTTTCTAGATAATAGGGTCCCACTTTCGATTTATTTGTCTTAGTTTTTGCTTAAACAGTATGTTGGACAATGTCCCCCTTATATAGCTTCATATCATCATATGACCACGTAAAAACATCCTTGTATTCTTTGATAAAGTTATCTATTATATTCCTTACTTCTTTTGAATTATTATTTCCAATTCTAATAAGCTTAGGACTTGCTTATGACCCGATATTGATTTCAATGTTGTCTTTTGGTTTACTTGCCTCTTTCATTTGCTTGTACATGTCATGCCTACAAAAAATCTTCTCCAAACAGAGAAGACCTTTTGATAATTTATTATCCTTCAACTCCTCAGTATTAGGACTTTCATCATTGGCTTCACCTATCCACTTGATATTGTGCAAACTCTTGCAGTTTATTTAAAAATCTTATTATCTGTGAGTATCATTGAACACCTGCCATTGTTCAAAATTATTTTGGATTGAAGGGTGGAAGATAATTTCCATCATACTTTATCCTGAAACAAGGTTATTAGACTATTAAAGGGTAGCCACAACTACATCCAAAGCATCAACTCATCTATTCTATTTCATGGGGACCTCCTTAATAGAAAAGGCATCAAATAGTTCTATGGTCTCCCATACTACATGCCCATACCATTTCAACCTATCATTATTCATTGCATAGATGTTATTCCCCTGAACTACCACAAGATCTAAATCCCCTATAACTTTTAACACCTTTATGCCCATATCCCTGGCCAAATCGATCCCAAGAAGCAAAGCTCCATATTCTTCCACATTGTTAGTAGAATCGAATACCAATATATATATATATATATATATATATATATATATATATATATATAATGTTTTTTTTCTTATATTAGATCATATATAGCTTATTAACAATTGGTTTACTAAGATAAAACATGTTACAGAGTGAGATTTGAACCTGGGTGGAGAGGGTAATGAGTTTTCCTCTAAACCACTCAAATTACATCCAATTAATAAGATGTATATTTCATAATCTTTTCCCTATTAATATCTTTCATTTCCTTGTTAAATTTAAATTTAAATTTAAATTTCATAACTATACTTTGAACACTCTCCTAATACTTTATTTTGTTTTTACAAATTTAATCATTTCCTCTTTTTCTTCTTATATTTCTTGTTATTATTATACCTAGTCCCAACCCTATATTATTTTCATTAATAGAAGCAATCAAAGGTTCATTTTTAACATAGAATCATGAAATTAAGTTATCTTAATGTTATATCACTTTTAATATGGAATAATGAATTTATGTTATCTTAATGTTAATATAGGCCCTTAATTGTCTTTTATAGTGGGTACTTACGGAGAGAGATTAAAAAAAGATAGATGGGATGCGCGGTGAGTAGGTGCGCATGGAGCCCTTCCGATGCTCTGGTTCCTGCAGCTAGGGTTTAACCCTGATTGCCCTGTGTGTGCGCTAAGTAATGGAGGCTCTGTCATCTGTCGGAGGCGTTTCTCTTCCAGGATTTGGTTCCACCCTTTCTTCTGGTGGGTCGTCGGGGCGTCCATCTAAGGAATCTCCCCCTGCTTTGGATGTCTTCCAGGGAAGCTCGTTCTGAGCTATTGTCAAGAGAAATCTAATCCCCTTGTCAATATTGGTGCATCAGGCTTTGACACCTACCATCCCTCTGAAGAAGGACACTATCTCTAAATTAGCCTGAATCAGTTCCACAACACCCTTTTGTCGTTTTAATGGTCTCTGGCCTCGGCTTGTTGATCTTCACGATTGGATTTCAAGATCCTGGGCGCCAGATCTGAAAGGTGATGTATTCATCCACCCCTATGCTCGAGGTTTTTTCATTGTTAAGTTTGATCTTAAAGAAGATAGAGATTTGATCTTCAGCTCTGGCCCCTGGTTTTGGGGTAGGTCTGGTTTATGCCTGAAACCCTGGACTCCTTCTTTTGATCCTTCAAAAAACTCGTTGTCTTCAACCCTTGTTTGGGTTTGGCTCCCAAACTTGCCCCTGCATCTTTGGGGCCTTTCTTCTCTCCACTCCATCGGGAATGCTTTAGGCAGGTTCCATTACAGATGCCCTGAAACAGAAAATTACAACATTTGCATGTATGTCAGGATCTATGTAGAAATGGATTTCAGCAAAGGGTTTCCGACCGAAATCAATCTGACGGGAGATAATTACTCGTGGATGCAAAAGATGAATTATGAAAAAATATCTTTATGATGTCAAGCGTGTTTTTCCACAAGACATTTGGCAACCCAATGCCCCAGGGGACCTTCGAAAGCCTGAAAACAAAGAAAACCATCTTGGTGGGTTGGATCCCACATTGATCATCAACTAATATCCAAGGATGATTCTCCATCTGATGACTCTCTCATGGATGGGATCAAGGAGGCTCAAGCTAGCTACGCTCCCTCCATTGGGGACTCTCCAAATCCAATCCCTGCTTTGGATGGCTTAAATTCTAAAATAGAGGAGCTCAATGGCACTTCAGAGATCACCAAACATCCCGAAAGGAAGCTAGAAACACCTCTGAAACTCGCAAAAAAAGAGGCTTTGGATTCTCTAGATTCGGGCAAAGTTAAGCAGGATCTCCCCAACTCCATCCCTTTAGCAAGTTGGGCAGATGAGGTTGTCAAAGTTGAAGCATTAGTGGTTCAAGCTAAGGTAGCTGAGAGTGCGGTTCAGGAAAAGCAGGAAGATTCACTTCAAGTCAACCCAAAAATCATAGGCACCTCAATGGAAATTGGGTGGATAGAAGTTGGAAAGAAGAAGAAAAAACATGCACCCTCTCAACCAATGGTCACACGAAGTTAGGCTCGTAAGCCAACTAAAAATATGAGCACTTCCCCAACAAGATAATTTAAGAAGATAAGATTAGATCTCGCCAGTAGATTTAGTGTAAAACTCTTTGTAGAAAGCCTCTCTATGGCACCTATATTTGTAATCTTAAACTTCATACACTAAATGCATGCCTGAACTATGTGGATGTTCTCACAGTGGTCACACCACTGCTATTTTAATATAAATTCCATTTTCTTATTAAAAAAAAAGTTGATATAGGCCATTAACAATTTTTGAAGTGTTATGCTAATCTTTTTAGAAAACAAACAAACCTATTCCTTTTTTCATTGTTTTTAAGGAAAAAATAAAAATGTTATTATTTTGCAATGGGTTTGTTTTTTTTTCCATTCAATTACTCATAATTATTAGCATTCATACAAAATAATCATGAATACAATAAAAAAATATAAACATAAGATGATTAAAAAAAATAAAAATAATGACGACTTCTTTAATGTTTTTATGGAAAAATATAAAAAGTATAATAGATTTTTTTTTTCTACATTCAATTACTCATAATTAATAGCATTCATACAAATATATCAGGCTCAAAATCACATTCAATTACTCATAATTAATAGAATTCATACAAATATATCAGGCTTAAAATCCAACTTTCAAGTTTCAGAAGCGAATCACCATTAACTATTATTATTTTCTTTTCCATTATAATTTTAAAATAAAAATAATAAAAAATAAAAGAAATCATGTAAAAAATTATTAAAAAGTTATTAAGAAATTCTCTTTAACGAACTATTCGAGTAGATGTGCTAGTGTATTTCTTTACTTCGTTCTTCCACCATCATAACTCCACATGTTGAGTGGTTTGCCACTTAATTGTTCTTGCACTCGTGGTTTGTCGAGTGTTTATACCACTTAATTGATTGATGCGTGCAAATTCTATATCATAATTTTCTCTATAGCTCTCCAATGTTCCTCTAGTGGGTTGGTGGTGGTCCCAAAGGGGGATATATTTTCATCTTAAAAAGCAAGTTTCCAGTTTTAGTTGTAGTTTTGTAATTCACACTTTTCAACCATAGTATGTTTTGAATGACATTTGCTTCTCTAAAAATATTTGTAAGGTAGTATTCTTTTCGAAACACTTGTCTTTCCCTTTTTACTTTCAACGTAGTTTGTTTTGTTATTTTTTATATATTTTTTTAATTTTGAGCTGACGGGTCTAACGATTAGGATATTTAGAGATTTAAGAGTTAGTTAAGATCAATTTGGTTTAATGTGTTGTTAGGTAAAAGCGTGTTTCTTTCGTATGCATTTGTAGTTAGGTAATCTGATGGTCACGATATGTTCCCGACATAGAGTGATCCAATGACTTATATTCTCCTAGTCAATCTTAATGGCTACATTGATCCATGGTTTAACTCCCGATTGGTCCATGATCTCCATTTAAACAACATGGATGGTATTTTCCAATGATCAATTGTGAGAAACTCTCTTGTAAATCTCTTTATAATATTTTCTTTTGCATGGATTGCTCCAAGTGGCCACATTGGTTGGGGTTGTGAATGTTTCCCCATAGGGGTTTTACCACATAAAAACATCAGTGTGTTGATACTTGATCTGGTTCTATGAGTGGTTATTGTTGGCAATTTGGTTGTCATTGATGCCAACCTTGATAAATAGGTGAAGTATCATTGATTGATAGGTTTGAGAAGCATTGTCAATATTGGACATATTGTTATGAAGGTGACTTGAATGTCAAACATTGTAAATATTGGGCATAATGTTAAGAAGGTTGGACACAATGTTATGAAGGTGACTTGAATGTCAAGTATTGTTAATATTGGACAAAATGTTATGAAGGTGACTTGAATATTAGTAGAAAGATAATATTGACTAATATATTGTATGATCTTGATACACTCATCCTATATTGTATAAGGTTGAGATTGTGTCATTAACATCCATGCACAAAAGAAGAAACTATGAAGAAATTGTCCAGATAAAAAGGGTAAATGGATAATCCAATATGGATCCATGCAAATCACAAATAAAGAAATTAATAAGACATGGTTCATTAAAAGTGATTCAGAAAATCTCAATTGAAGAAGAATCCAGAGACGAGAAAAAATGTCAATGGTGGATGTTTGGTGAGGAAACATTGACACCATTGAGTCACAAGTTGAGTCGATTCAAACAACAATAAGTTCGACTATCTGGAAGTCGATTGACTGCAAAACGAGTCAAACGACTGCAACCCTGTAGATTGACGAAAGTTGGAGAAGACAAGTTGATCAATTTCAAGATGAGTCAAAGACAAGTCGACCAACTGAAGGTCAAAGTCGAAGGAAAATTGAATTGGAAAATATAAGTTGGACAAAGCAAGTCGAGACGACCAAAGTTGAATTTCTCAAGTTGGTTTTCTTTCAAGTCGAGTCGGTCCAAAAAAGAAGTAACCTAAAGGTCGAAGTCGAAACAAACTTAAATACAAGTCGGGTCAAGGCTGAAGCAAGATGGGTCAACTAGAATTGAAATACTCAAGTCGAAATTTCTCCTAGTTGAGTCGACCAAAAATATGTTTGTTGGTCGAATGATGAAGCAAATACGAAAAAGAGTGAGACCAAGTCAAATCTTTAGTGACTAGCAGATGAGAGGAAACCGATTTTAATATAACCATCAAGTAAAATGATTACAAGTTGAGTTTAAATAATCACCAACAAAGGAGATATGTGTAGGTCGATTTATACATTTAGGAAAAAGTAATATGTACTGAAGTCGATCTGGCATCCGATGACAAAAGGAAAATATAGACAAGTTGTCTTCAAAGAACCGCCTATACTGGCCACCTCACACACTTTCTAGGGAAATTTATTGTGTGTCTGCTAATTGGGCACGTTCTGCAAAAAACTCATGTCGTAGAATTTTAAAATTCATTTCCATCACTCTAGAATATTCATAGGAAAATCACTGTCTAAATTGGTCTACGAAAATCAATTAATAAAAGTTACCCTTTTCGTTAATTAAATGAATGGGTGCAATGTTTCATTCCAAAAGGACACATTGTTTCAAAGTGGAACCATTTGGAGGACTATATAAGTAAATGAATACGAAGGGAAGAGTGTGTCTTGGTGGATATATATATATATATATATATATATAATGGATTGAATGAAAGTTCATTCTATCAGGTTGGTGCTTGTTTACAAGTTGAGTCTTGTCATGAGGATTGAATTCCTCACATCTCAGTTGGATCTGAGATCAACAAGTTGGGTCTTGTTATGAGGGTTGAATTCCTCATTTCTCAGTTGGATCTAAGAACTACAAACTGAGTCTTGTATCAAAGAGTTGGATCTCTCATATTCAGTTGAAGCTAAATATATTAAAGGATTTATTTTATTTGTATTCATTCAAGTTTTTTTTTTAACAAAATTGGATATGAGGCATTTTATTGATAGTAGGCAGAGAGGGTTGCAACCCTTACATCTTCAAAAACAGATCTAAAACTATCGATCTGGACTTTCAGTAACTAAAGATTCCTAATCTATTACATGCCGAGAGCGGTCTTCTGCTAATTTTTAACCTGCAACTAACTGTGAACCTTCATACCCTTCTGAAACGGACTACCATGTCTCGGAGCTAGCGGTCTTTTTTAGAAGCTTCAGCCGTGACTTCAGAGATTTTACCCAGGGCAGTAGTCAGTCCCTCCACCTGGGTTTCGAGGGCAACCAGCCTTTTCCCTAAATTCCCAATCAGATTTGTAGCGTCTTTGAGTCCAGCTTGCAGTTCATCGGTCAGGTCATCCTTGATATCTTGCATTTCCATGGCCAGCATTTCCCACTTATGCTTTGCCGTGGACGCCTTGATGCTTTCCAATTCCGTTCGAAGGAGTTCAATCCTCTCCTGAGGCGAGAGATTCGACTTAGACGAGGAGGGATTCTTATCCATAGCGCAGAGAGGTCTGGACCACAGGAAACGGATCAGAGAGCCACCAGGAGGGAGAATAATAGAACCAAACTTACACAGGTATGTAGAAGAGGGGGCCGAGCTTCCGCTTATAAGAAACCACGGGACCTTTCCCCCATGCATCGTGTGGCCCGAATCGATGAGCGATCTCAGGGCAGAGGCATCCGAATCAGCGTGATGATGGAGGAGATCAGTATTCCCTTGAAACGACGGGTGAATCACGAGATTTTGGAGAGCTCGGGATTCTGAGCGATTAGGGGATTGCTTGACATGACGTTTCTGCATTGACAATTAGCGTACCTTTGCTCAAATGGACTCCCAAGTTCGCTTTTGCATCCGCTTCGCCATTCAACTTTCTAAGCACATGATGAAAATGAGAGCCTCTAAGCTGGCTGAGGAGGATGACGGTCTTCCTGTACAGCTGGCCTAAGGAGCAGTCCTTCGGTTTCTTTTTTAAATTTATAGC
>ML832098.1:17272-28950 GCA_009831015.1 Picea engelmannii | reverse complement strand
GTTAGCTTGACTGCCTCTGGGAGCCCTGCTTCCAAATTGACTTCCACGCATATTCTAGCGCAGCTGTACTGTCCACGGTTATCTGCTCTGTCTATATACCTGCCAACCCCATTCCCTATCCTTTGCAGAGAATCTGAGTCCCATCAATGCATCGGGAGGTTAGGAAGCCTGACCCACACTGGCACTTCTTTGGGAGTATCCATCATGGGATCAAAATCGGGGGACCACTTGTTCAAATATAGACCTTGTGAGCCCATAAAATAGGGGTCGTTCCTAAAAATTAGGTCGCGGTCCTCTTCCGAGATGAATTCGAAAATGAAGAACCCTCTACCAACAGGGTAGCAGGTGACTCCCTGTGTCAGATTCGGTTTCCAGTTTCTCTGGATCCAATCGTCAGTGGTTTTAGTGGATGGCCATAGGCCCATGAACTGACCCATGAGACCCCGCTGAGCTAATGCCAGGGCGATCTGCATTGGTTTCTCATCCGAGAGGGCTATTTCGGGGATATCCTCAAGCTTTTTGATAAATTTCGGAATGACAGGGGCCATCGACTTCTTCCCACAGCTCGTAACCAGCCTTGCAAAGGCCTCTTTGCACAGATTCGACGGAGGAGGGGCCGAGCCCCCACCCCCTGGCGCCGCCATGGCCTCTCAGACGAGTCGCAAACTCAAAACCCTAGAACCTCAGTGTCTGCCATTGTTCGCTCCGCAAGTTGAGTAGAAACTCATTAGTTGTAACCTTGTATTCATTCAAGTTAAATAAATAAAAGAATGGTATTTTATCTACTTCATACAATTTATGTTATACATGTTTATGAATAACTAATTGAACAACATATTTCTTATTCAGTTAACTTAGTTAATCTATAAAAGTGTGAAAAGTAGCGAAAAGTTCTAACCACTAATTCCCCCCCCCGCTTCTCAGTGTCAGTGTGTGTTTCAACAATTATTGAAGGTGTTTTTCCTCTATTGAAATACCTATGTTATCGAGGATGGTATTAGAGCACATTTGAAGACCCGCTCCCGTTGTAGATCGAGATTTTGAAGTTGTATTGTTGCATATTTGGTTTCTACCATTTCCATACATTTATGGGTCGAGAGGAATAGTCCATTGCATCTGGAGTGCTCTTTTCAGTTAGGAACACTTTTTGTTTCACTCTAAAAGGTTTCTATTTACCCAAGATACAACCATTTTAGTCAGATTCAGAGGTATAAAGCTTGAATACACCCTTTTAATTTTTTTTACAGAGATAATATTTTGGTTTTCTGTTTTTCATTTCCAGGTTGCTACTATTTTCGCTCCGTGTATGCTCTTTTCCCTATGCTCTGTGTGATTTCAGAAAATTAGAAACGAAGAGGAAAGGGTTTTCCTGTCTGTGTATGCTCTTTGTCGTGCGCTCTATGCGATATCGGTAAATCAGAAACACATGGGAAATTTGCATTTTTCGGGTAAGCTAATCGAGATCTAACCCTTGTTGTTGTCAAGAAGAGAATTGTTTTTGTGTGTGAATGCATGAAAATAATTTTTTATTGAGTATACACTCCAAGGCCGACTTCCGCAACAACAACAACTCCAATCCTCCTTAAGACTATAATGTGTTTTGCACTAGTTCACTTGGTTAAAAGTTGATTTACTAAGTAAGAGATCTTGAGTTCAAATCTCTTCTTTGAAAAAAATTATGTATTCATTGTAAAGAGCATTTCACTTAATTATAAAAGTGAATCATTATTAAATAACTTTAATATTTTATTTTAAGTTATTTTTGCATGCAACTTTCATTTACACAATAACTTTAGTGTAAAAGTGATTCCCGCATACTCTATCAAATTGGGTCACTTCATAAGAAACTTATTTGTAAAAGTGAGGTTATTATAAGGTGGGGTATAACTACGCGAACCAACTTCTACTTGCCATGTGGCTCTTTGGTTACCGTTTATGCCTTTTTTTCAAAAGGGCATAACTTTCACATCTGAAGCTCATTTTCAGTGCCATTTTTTTTAAACAACCTATTTTTTTCGAGAAAATTCTATCCACGCCATCAGTTTCATTTTTAAATCCATATTCTTTGCATATTTAATATGGATTCTCCCAATGATATTTTTCTTACCAATACGAACTACTTTTGATGGAAATACCATATGGAGGTTGTATTAAGAAGTAAAGGACAATATCAGATTACCTTGGAAAAAGAAAAAAGAACCCACTGATGCTGACAAGTATGCCAAATGGGTTAGTATGAATGACAAAGCACGTGGACTAATCATAATGTCCATCTCTCTTGATTTAAGGTTTCACCTTCAAAGAATTGAGAGCCCAAATAAATCTTAGGAAAAACTTGAAGCTATGTTTGGTAAACACAATATTATTCGAGCCCACTAGTTGGAAAACTAGTTAATGAATTTAAGTCCAAATGATTTTCCTTGCATTGAAGATTACTTATCTAAGTTCAAAAAACTTAGAATTTTGTGTATATATCCCAAGTAGATATGAAGGAATATCAATACATATATGATATTCTTGCTAAGCTCGATAGTGCATATTATGTTTTTGTATCTACTTTTTATGCCACTAGAGAAGCTCTAGGGAGTGCAGATAAAAATACCACTCTTGAGTCCTTTTATGATGCTTTGATTTGAGAGAAAGATAAGATTGTGCAACTTGGATTGATCAACACTGCAGGTAAATCCAACAAAGTGTTGGAAGAATGGTTGGTGTCATTGATGTCAACCCTAGTCATTGGTTTTGGACCCCACAATTGATGAAGGTATTTGGACATGAAGGAAAATATACATGCAGATACAACACCTATGGATGGATAGTATACATCATTCCATTTTCAGTGGTAGGTGGCACGTCACGTGGATCCTCATGGTTCAGGATAAATGATTTTTTGAAGATGAAAAAGTGAATTGAAGAAGGATGTACAGGTCTGCCCTGAACATAATTAAAGAAAAGAATTACAAAATGAGAAAGTGCTAGGTCGACCCTACTATCAAAAGGCAGTGTCATAAAGAGTATAAATACACGTGGAATAATTTCATTTTATCATCCAAGAAAGTGTGATGGAGATAGCATAAGTGGGTCTTCACTTGTGCTAGGAGTATGTGTGGAGTTCAATGTGGAGCAAGTCTGAGGTGGCGAAGTCTGAAAGGCCCGAAAGTTTCAGAATTGCAGAAACCCTAGTTTTCTGAGGGTGTATGCAGGTTGATAAGAGGACATGTAGCATACATACATGGGATGATAAGAAGACATGTAGCGTACATATGCAGGCTGATAAGAGGACATGTAGCGTACCTGAGAAAAGACTTGAGGAAGTTCTAAGGAAGGCACATCTTGGTGATCTCTGGTTCAAGTTTCTGTGTAATGGTTATATTTTTTTGATCGTGATATTTTGATGTAAAGGTTTATTATCTCTTATATATTCTTGGGTGGAAGGAAGGGGAAAGGATAGAGGGTTTAACCCTCTCTTGAAATTGGAATTTGTAGCTTCCTTTGAAGGCATTGTTTGGAGGTTTAACCCTCCCTTGAACTTGAAAGTTGTTGCTTCCCTTAATTGGAGGTTGACCCTCCTTTGGAAGTTGTTGCTTCCCTTGATTGGAGGTTTGACCCTCCTTTTAACTTGGAAGAGTTATCTTCCCTTGGAAGTCATTACTTCCCTTGAAAAATAACTTATGATTAATTCTCATATATGGTGCATGGTGTATCTCTTCTACTATTCTTTATTGTTCATTGGATATTCTTCATTTCTCATTGGATATAAATTGAATATATAATCTGGTTGAAGTATAAGTTGAAAAGGTGTTTTAAATTGTACTTTCTACTGATTCACTGCTCTCTTAGTATCAACAATTGGTTTCAGAGAAAGTTACCTTCAGTACAGTTTAATGCCTTGAAGGAAGATCCTGAACAATGATGGAAGGGAAATTTCCAAATGGGATTCCACCATTTGTTGGAAGCAATTTTGAATACTGGAGTAATAGAATGGAAAATTACTTGAAATCTCTTTGAGTGGATGTTTGGCTCTCAATTGTTTTAGGATACACAACTTTGAAGAAACCAAAGACTACAACCCAGAAGGAAGCAAGAAGGAACACAAAAATGACAATGGATGCCATCTTGGATGGACTAGCTGATTCAATAAAAGCTAAGGTGGGATCATGTGCATCAACCAAAGAGATTTGGGACAAGCTACAAGATCTTTATGTAAATATATAAGCATAAAAAGTTGGAGTAAGTTACAATCCTGAAATAGAAAAAGAACAAAATCATGAAGCAAAATCATTGTGTGCTCTAGAAAGACATAGAAAATAAATTGAAGAGGTCAATTTAAGTGTAGCAGAATATAATATACTTATTGAAAAGACGAATGAGAATATTGAAGAATAAATATATCAACAATAAAGAAGATTTAAATAAGAACTCAACAATCTGAAGAAACAATTAGAAGACTATGAGAAAGTAGAGAAGAAATCATCTCCTTGAAAATTCAACTTGAATAGGCAAGAAGAATGGAAAAAGTAATGAATTTCCACATGATGAAGAAAGAATAAGATTGTGAGAAACTTGAACAAGAAGTTGTCTCATTACAAAAGAACTTAAATAACTCTCAAGTGCCAAAATACATAACTTGTCTTGGATGCAAGGGTGAAACTTTGTACAAAGGAAATGAAAATGCCATCAAGAAGGTTGAAGAAAATGAAAGCTCTAGAGAGACAATTGATGATAAATGGATCAAGTTGCTGGAAAGGAGGAATGATTATAGAAGAGATGAATATCCAAGAAGACCTCCCACCTTCAAGAATCAAAGAAGCTTCAATCAATATGAAGGAAACTATAAAAGAGTGGATCGTGATCAATCAAGGCATGAAATCAGATGGACTACATCACAAAATAAGATCACTTACTCCCAAGTATCAAAATTTCTTTCTTGGTCATTGTTATACTTGAAAATTGTTTGGACACAAGGCAATTAATTGCAGAATCAATGAAAGGAGTAACAATGCAAAAAACATGAATGGTGTAAATAGAAGATATGAAAATGTTCATGGATTTGTCAAAATAAATAATAATCCATTTGACCCATTAATAGATCAAAACATTGTATGCTACAAGTGCAATAATCTTGGTCACAAAAAATGAGATTGCAAAGATATGAAGTAAGATGATGTTATGCCAAATGTCCCCATACCAACTATAGTATGGAGAAGAAAAGAGATTCCAAACAATGAAGATTGTTGAATAGCATTGATCGCTGAAGAATGTAAAGAAGAATATGAATGGTACATAGACGATGGGTGCATGACTGGGGATCAAAACAATTTTTTCATCTTGAAGAAAAAGGGTGGCAATGTTGCATTTGGAGATAACTCATCATCCAAATACTTGGAAAAGGTTTAGTAAATCTTGGATGTGAAAATGTAAAAGGGGAAAATGTCCTATTGGTTGAAGACATGAAGCATAATCTCCTCAGTGTCAGTAAAATGTGTGATCAAGTATACACTCTCACGTTTGACTCCCGAAGATAAAAAATCAAAGAAGAAGATTCAGGAAGATTGGTTGCAAACACTACAAGAAGACCAAGTAACATATACATCCTAGACAAGGAGAAGAGAAATAATATTGAAGACACACGAAAGAGATCGAAAGAAGAAAAATACCAGAAGACTGGAAAGAAAAATTAAATACTATCAAGTGCCATATGTTTAGGGGGAGCAACCCCAAAGAAGAGATTTACCTTTTTCCATTGAACTCAGGGGGAGAAACCCCACCCTTTTCCATTGATGTCAAAGGGGGAGAGAAACTAGGAGCATGGTGACAAAGGGAGCATGAGTGTTGCCATTAATGCCAAAGGGAGAGATTATTAGAAGATTGGTTGTTGTCATTGATGTCAACCCTAGTCATTGGTTTTGGACCCCACATTTGATGAAGGTATTTGGACATGACGGAAAATATACATGCAGATACAACACTCATGGATGGATAGTATACGTCATGTAGTTTCTGGTGGTACGTGGAATTTCACGTATATCCTCATGGTTGAGGAGAAATGATTTTTTTAAGATGAAAAAGTGAATTGAATAAGGAAGTTTAGGTCGACCTTGAAGATAATTAAAGAAAAGAATTAGAAAATTAGAAAGTGCTAGGTTGGCCCTAATGTCAAAAGGAAATGTCATGAAGAGTATAAATACACATGGAATACTTTCATTTTATCATCCAAGCAAGTGTGATAGAGCTAGCATAAGTGGGTCTACACTTGTGCTAGGAGTATGTGTAGAGTTTAGTGTGGAGAAAGTCTGAGGTGGCGAAGTCAGAAAGGCCCGAAAGTTTCGGAGTTGCAGAAACCCTAGTTTTCTGAGGGTGTACGCGGGATGATAAGAGAACATGTAGCATGCATATGCGAGATGATAAGAAGACATGTAGCGTACATATGCGGGTTGATAAGAGGACATGTATAATACCTGAGAAAAGGCTTGAGGAAGTGTTGAGAACTCAACACACCCTAAAAAGCCTATGCTATCTTTTCACTTTTTGGGTACCACTTGATCTTTGCATTTTCTTATTCGACTTCATCTTGACAAATGTTTGGCTTTGCTTATTATCTTGACTCTCATTATATTTTCAGGTCTATTTGACCTTATGAAACTCGATGAATTAAAAATCCTTAACACCTGAATAAATAATAAAAAACCCAAGACACTTCACCCGACACACTCAGTTTCGGCATCGGGAGGAATTCAAAGATGGAAAAGAACCACTCAGGAAACCTCAGTCACCGAGCGCTGATCTTCATCAGTATCGACAAGAGGATTTTTTTTTTACGACAAGTATTGGATGAATATATCATCGATAGACGATCACCTTCGACATCGGTAAAAGACGAGGGGAATAGTTGTTAACCAAGAAAGAAAAGAGATCTCCGATAGCTGATGCCCAATGTGATTATTGGAACCGGGGAAAGCCTAAAAATATTACCACAAACATTCTGACCACGCTAAAGGATACTCCCGATCATCGATCCCCGATGCGTTTTCGACATCGAGACTTTTGCGAAGAAGTTAATCCGAAGAAGAAACATATGATAGGTTTATTGCAGATTGCCAATCTTGGATACTTTTCGGCATCGACAAGCCAAGGTTTGTTTTAGAACACATAACTTAAGGAAAGTCCCGACTCCAATTAATACATACGAATTAGGTCACCAGTCTTCAACGCCACATGTCTTTTCCAGATTGGAGAATCATACAGTCTAGTTTTACCTCGAGTCATTCTTAGTTCCCTAGGTCCAAGTCACACCTCCGAGTTAGCTTTTCCATGAAATCATTGTACGATGAGATTGATCGACGTCAGATCTTTTGCGAGAGACATCAACGAAAATGTTCAAAGCGAATCCCTAATTCCTGATCCACCCACTAAGAAAGCGACACGATGGGATGTTTTAGCGTTGGATACGATTAGATTTTGAGAATTTAAGGGTCTAATTAATACCAAATCATGCATTAGTTTCCACCTCGTGTGCAAATCAAAACAACTGTTTAGAATCACCACTAGAGCACTTCACCCCCACGCCTCCACCGTCAACCCACGATGAATTTAAGTTGCAGAGATTCGGCGACAGATTTGTTTAAATTGCACTCATCACCCGAATTGAATGGCTGATGTGACACGGTAAGTTCTTCACTGGTTTAAATTATCTTGAGTCATTGTAAGTAGAATCATTTTGCATGCAAGGAAATTAAGAGCATCCGAAGAAGCGAGACGAGCAATTCGAAAGCTGCAGAGATTCCATGAGTATCAAATAACTAGGTTTAGCAAGATTTACAGGTATGTATCCAAGTCTGTGGATTTTACATGTTTACACTTCATATATTTTTTCTCTGGTTTTGTTCTTCACACAGTCTTTGAAGTTTTAGTTTTATTGCAGGAACAATGCCTCCAAGAAAGCCAACCACTAGACGATTGTCGAGGGAACCAAAGCTGGAAGAACCAGAGTTGGGTGAAGGCTCCTCTTCGAGGGTCATGAAGCAACTGGAATACACTCCAAGACCGGAACATGTCATCAAAACAATGACGAAGAAGGTTTTTAATCAGCCTCTGGCCTTTGGAGATACAGAGGCAAGCACAGGGTCCAAAGAGAAACTCCCACATTAGGGAGAGCTCTTTAAAAATATCAGACGGGAAGAATACCAAGAATATATCCCACACAACGACCCATATGTGAGGGTGCTTGATGATGAGGTGTTTCTGAATATCTAACGGTTGTACCTACACATGTTAGAAAGCAAAACCCCGTCTTTCCCTGTATAGAACTTATGAAGTGGCTCATCGATCACACAGACACACATAAGTGTTTAATCAATGACGACAATGGTGGGTGTGTCAGGGTATTCCTTCTGGTGGAGGTCCAGAAATATTACAAACTCTGAGACCCTGAGGAACATCTGAATACAAATTTTGTCGTTAAGTTCTACAAGCGCCATGACACCAGCAGGTTGATGGCCTCATGGTGGAGGGAAGACAATAAATACACCAACCCGAGCACCGACTGGTACCAGATAACCAACTTAAGGGAGCCATACATCTACTTGATGGCTCTCATATGTCGATTATATCAGGAGAAGGATTGCTCCAGATTCTCAGAGGTGTCGATTCCCTTAGCTTACACAGTGGCGATTTCGGGGAGCGGCTTCAACTGGGGAGCCATAATTTCTAAGAAACTAAGCATCTACATACAACAGGCTCATACACCGAAGGAAGGAGAGACACCGACCTTTTACATGGCTTCATATTTACTTGATGTCATGGGCGCATGAAACATTTTCGCTGGCATGAACCTGAGCTGACACATCACAGAGCTCCTGATCCACGTATATTTCAACATCCTATGGGAGAATAGGTACAAGAAATCTTACTCCCTCATCTGCGATGAATTCATCACACGTATTTATTTCATTCTTTTCAAGAAAGAATGCCTGAGACTATCATCCGCGGCCAAAAACATGATATCAACAGTAGGCCACTGGTATTTGGACGAGCGCGATACCTACATCAGGGTGTTAGGGGCTACCAGAGCACTACACCTCCTACTAGCGCATGTCCCTAACCAGCTTGTAGTAGGGGAGATATGCTACCAGACCATTTTTCAAGGCTATAAATCCACTATGGTCAAGGAAAAGAAGTGGGAATTCATACCTTATGGTTTCCATGTAGGCCTGGTGAAAGACACCGCTCAAGGCAAACAAGAAGGGTTGAGCTAATTAGAGTTCAAATTCTAGACATGTCGATTCCGCAAGCACGATCCAAAGGGTCTGGTCTTGAAACATGTTTCGCAAGTGTCGTCCTGCTAGCCATACGCCCATGACAAATTTGAAGATGAAGTCTTCATGGAAAATTCCCAAGACTGGGATGAGGTGGTGGCAAGGATGGTTGACCCAAAAATGACCAGGTTCAGAGACATGAGCTTGGATGAACATGCGATAACCATAGAGAAATCAGCTCAAGAGGCCCTCAGATCCAGGGAAGAAATGATAGCGACAAAAGCAACAGAGGTTCCCCTGGTAGCTCTGGTGTAGGATAGAGGTTTACCTATGACGCAGGATGCATAGGAAAGGAGGTTTCTCATGATAGAACATGCACAATGAATAATTGATTAGCTACAAGATGACCCAGGCCTCACAGGAATGACGAGGTCCCCTACTGACAACCCAGATGAAAGCTAGACAGGCCGAAGCGGCCCTGAACAAATAGACATTGATGAAATCAATGGGTTAGAAAACCATGAAATCACAATGCCATAGGTTGGATCACCGGGGGGTGTTTCAACTCAGCCGAAGACAGTCGGAACATTAGGGACAACAAGTGCACCAAACCCCCTCAGCGAATTGATAAACATCTATGATGATGATGAGAGCCCAGATGTATCCCTGGTGACCTCTGTACAGATCATATAGGAAAAGGAGCCAGAGAAGGCATCTTCCCCAGCTCCCGACGCTCAAATTCTCCTTCCATGGAGTGAACAAGAGGTTGAAAGTGTCTTAGACACTAAGCTACCCAATGCACAGGAGACCCAAGCAAATAGTCCGAAGGACGAGCCAGGGTCAGGCGAACAAAAGGAAGAAGCTCCACAGATGGAAATCAATGTCTCAGCGATAGATAACAAAGTAAGTATCGAGCCTGCCCTTGATACCGCAATTTCGATCGATACTCAACTTATCGATGAGAAACAAACATAAGCCAAACTTTCAGAACACAGGGAGGAATTTCAAGAACCCAATCTTGAACAAATATATACCATCGGGAGCCTGGGAAATACGCTCACCTGGGGAGTGTTGGTCCTAAGCTCTGCACCTGACTACTAAAGGGAAAAGCTAGGCCACCTATTAGTTTAGAATGATTCATTCTTTTAACTCTTTTGTTGGTTGGTCAGAGGGATATTATATCAAGACACAGGTAAGGTGGGTTGGTAGAATGATATGGATGATGGCCCTCCTTGGCCGATGGCACACTAATGATAGACCAGTGAAATAATAGAAAACAGAGGCAAACAACAAACTACTCAATGAATAATCTGCTGCAAGAAGTTCAATACTTAAAATATCATTTCAAGACATCAAACATGTATTAAAACACAATAACTCCCATAGATTGCAGAAAAAAAATATTCACCAAAGCATTAGATGTTTGACAGGTTGCATATCAGTAAAAATAAGTTGTACAATAGATGAAAGGAAATTAAATGTATGTTGCACAAATAAAAAACTGTATTCAAGATAAGAATGAAAACACATGAAGAGTTGAACGAAACATTGTCATCAAGAGTATGTTCACTAGGTAGAGATATTTAATCCATGCATAAAATGGGTCCAACCAATCTGTTGTATTTCTATTCTTTCCTCAAAAAATATGACATTTACAATATCCAAAAAATAACTATTTAAAAGAGTTGCAGAGGCTCTCGTCCTTAAGGGATTGAATCCTAAATTTTGGGAACTATTCATAAATCAAATAATTAACTTTTCTAAGACACTTGACTTAATCAGAAAAAGTGGTTCTTATCACACACAAAAGACCACTCTTGCATCTAATCTAGTAAAATGATGGACTTAGTCAAATAAAACTACTACTATCTTTGTGATAGAACTGATGCATGTGTTGGAGGAACTGAGTGGCTAAAAATAGGCCTTGAAATGAAAAAGCAGAGCTTTGTGTTGAATGACGACATGTCTGAGAGCTATTGGAGGCCACTGGAGATAACCAGGTGCATGAGCAGAGTTTGTTGAAGTGTTTTTGAGACTAATCTGCGTAGACCTATGACTGAGACTTAACTCTATGTCTATGCCTGAGATTTCGGAAGCCAAGAACACTTTGTATTGACCCCGTCAAATGCCATATGTACCTGTGAAATAGCTTCACTGGAATGGTTGTCGACCCATGGGGCACGAGGGGAGACGTGGAGGCGAGCATCCAATCGAGAGACGGGATGAATGGATGCGAGGGCAGATGACATGTGAAGACAGATGCCAAAGTGAGAGGAGGTGTGAATATGGTGGAGGTATCGAGAATATGGAGTTGGCGACGTGTAGTGAAGGATACAGGTGGCATGTAGGGAGAGGAGGAGTAGATAGGTTGGGAAGTGAGTGGAGAACAGGTAGCGAAAGGTGAGAGGGGGTGGTATTGAAAAA
>ML832098.1:0-16482 GCA_009831015.1 Picea engelmannii | reverse complement strand
CGCGGGCTGTAGTGGGCCTGCTAGCGGATGCTTTTTAAAAATGGAGTTTTTAGAAGAGTTGTTCAACATGGCTTTGGCAATGAAGGGAAATGAGTTGGCCTGATGCCAGGTAAGCATGTGTGGTGCAATTTAGGGTTATAACATCTGTGATTCAGGTAACATTTACCTGCTGGAAGGATTGGCGGTTCTCGTTGACCTGAGATCAATGGTCTAGATTCACTTCAGACTTTCAGGCTTCAGATGTTTTGAATGTGAAACATGAAAAATCTTCCGGAGAAAAATATTTGAAGTGAATGATCTTTCGCCACATGTCCTGATGAATGAACGGTCCAGATTCTCTTCGGAAGTTTGAGCTTCAGGAGTTTCAAATGTGAAGCATGAAAAACCTCCCTGAGGAAAATATCTGAAGTGAAATATCTGCTATTGCATGTCATGATGAATGAATGGTCCAGATTCTCTTCAAAAGTCCGGGCTTCGGGAGTTTGGGAGTTTATGAATGTTATGCTAAAAAATCGACGAAGCGACGTGTCAGGTTATTGGTACTTCAACTCTTCGGCTCTTTGAAGGGTTTGGGTCTTCGACAACTCAGTACTTCGAACTTGATATTAAAACCTGTGCAATTCTGGAACCCGAATGGACGAGAGTCATTGATCTATTTGACCTGATGGATCTCCATCATAAAAAATTAACCTGTTTGTTCCCACGGTCTGAGCCCAAAATTTGTTTCTCTGGATTGTTGCATCGTGTGCATGGACATTTCCTGTGCATAGAAAAAGGCTTGGTAGACCTGCGGTGAGCTCAATCAATGGTGCATGTGATGACAAGAATTCTGAAACAAATATGACATGTATTTTATCCTTCCAGAAAAACAGAAACAAAAATGCGCGAAGACTCAAAAAACGAATAAGGGCCAAGACACTCAGTAGTGGGAAACTGACTTAACCACCAGAAAAAGGAAAAATTGATGAAGTCATAGGGAGAAAGAGAGGAGAGGCAGGGGATGCAGACCTAGGTTACAACATTGGCTCGTCCTTGTGAGGTGCTAAGAACTGTAGATCGATGCCTTGAGATTAGATAATTGCTCTTACCTTTCATCACTTACCCTCATTTTTGTCTGTCATCTTTGCGTATCAGTTAATGTCCCTCAGCCATGCATTTTATTGAATTAAAAACTGAAACTACACCCCAGTGCCTTGTTTGGCTATGGAGTCTTTATTCACACATAAGTAACTAATCAAAAGAAACAATAAAGGGAAGCGTCTATGGTACAAGAGGGACCTTCCCCCACCCTTAAAAAAATAGTGTTTCAGGAAGCGCCCATTTACTGGGCCTCCAAATATCTCTGTATCATCTAGATTGTGTAGGATGAATGTGTTGTTGTCCAGAACCTCCATCACCTTAAAAGGGCCAAACTAGAGGTTGTTGAATTTACCATTCTTGGAGATTTTTTGGGAAGGTGACTTTGTTTTGAGGTGGGATGCCAGAAGAGACAACAAGTCAAAGGGCCAAACCAGAGGTTTTTGAATTTACCATTCTTGGACTTGTTGTCTCTTTTGGCATCCCACCTGAAAACCAAGTCACCTTCCTAAAAAATCTCCTTCTTGGTTTTCATATCAAAGGCTGATTTGATCTTGCTCTGGTATGCCTTTTTTCTCTTATCAAGTTCCTTTCTTCTCTGCTGAACTTCTATAATCTGGAAGATCCTCTGTTGGATGTCATTGGGCTCCTCAATGTCCTCCTGCAAGAATTTCAGGACTCGTATACCAAGCTAAGTAGGAAAAACATAATCTATGCCATAAACAAGATGGAATGGTGAGGTTCCCGAAGACTTCTTAGTGCTGATCCTATCAACCCATAAGGCATATTTGAGTTTAAAGTCCCAGGATTTCTTGCTTTCAGTCAATTTTTTTTAATGATCCTTATGAGAGTCTTGTTTGATGATTCTTCCATGCCATTTATCTTAGGGTAATAGGGTGTGGTATGTGTCAAGGAAATGTTGTGACTTCCACAGAAGTCAATCATGGATTTGGACTTAAATGCTTGGGCATTGTTTGTTACAAGCTTACTGGGGCAACCAAATCTGGTAAAAATATTAGTTTTCAGGAAATTCATCATTACCTTGTCAGTGGCATTCCTGATGGGCACAACCTCAATCCATTTGGTGAAGTAGTCGATGACATTGAGGATCCACTTGTGTTTTCCACTAGAGGGTGGATTTATTTCTCCTATGAATTCTAAACCCCATTGTTGAAACCGACTACTGGCATTGATAGGTTTCATGGGTATTGATAGTAACTTATGCTTCCCTGCAAACATCTGGAATTCATTGCATTCTCTAACAGTGGAAAAGACATCAGAGAAAAGGGTGGGCCAGTAATATCCTACCCTCAGGATCTTGAGCGTTGTGGCCTTCCAGAGCTGGTGTTTTCTGCACGCTCCTCTGTGCATATTTGTCGTGACTTGTTTAGCTTCATTTTTATCAAGGCATATTAACAGGATGCTAGCAGGATCTCTCCAATACAGGTTCTGGTTCGAGATGCAGAATTTGATAGCTTTCAATTTGAGAGACCTGGCCTTTGTCTTCTTCACATCTGAGAGGCATTTGAAATGATGCAAAAAATAGATGATGTTCTTATACCAAGAAAAAGAGGAGTAGGTTTCAGATACCTGTAATTTGTCTTGTCCAGGTTGTATGATGGGTGCATCTGATTAGGTGCAGGTTTGATGCAATTCCATTGCCTTGTAGTTTGATTTTGATAGAAATTTGGCCAGTCCTTTCCCCTTGGTCATCTTGGTGGGATTTATGTGCAATTCATACTCCAATAGTTTGACAATCCATCTTCCTCTTTTCCCCTCGCTATCTGGTTGGACCATAATCTCTTTGATATTGTTGCTAGGAACAAAGGCTGTTATACTACACTGTAGCACATAAACCCTGAAGGCCTTGAATGCTTTGACCAGTGCATAAGCATGTTTCTCTAATATATCATACCTGAGCTCAACATCTTGGAGGGCTCTGCTAAAAAAGGCTATGGGTTACTCATGCCCTTCTTTGTTTTTATGCAGCAATACATCAACAATTGTTTCATCCGAGGCAAAGGAAAAGATGAAGAAATATTTGGTATAGTCAGGGATGGCCAATACAGGTGCTTCAACTAAAGCTTGCTTGATTGTTTGGAAAGATGATTTCTCCTCCAAAGACCATTTTATCACAACATCTTTCTTCAACATGTTAGTAATAGGCTTCATAATTTCAACAAAATTCGACACAAAGCATCCAAGGAATTTTATCTTGCCAATAAAAGACTGGACAACCTTTTTATTTATGGGAATCTCAATTTGTTGACTTGAACAAACCCTCTTTGGATCAATTTTTATGCCTCTGGCTGATATGATGTGTCCCAAGAGCTTCCCTTCTGGCATAGCAAAGTGAGATTATCTGGGATTGAGAGATATCCCATACCTCCTGCATTTCTTGAAAACTTGCTCCAAATGTTGCAAATGTTCCTCATCGGACTTGGAAAAAATGGTAATGTCATCTAGGTATATGACCATAAATTTGTCTTTCTCCCCCACAAAATCTATGTCCATGGCCCTCTGAAAAGTGGCCCCTGTGTTCATGAGCCCAAAGGGCATCTTTTCATACATGAATGTTCCCCATGGGGTGGTGAATTTTGTCTTTTCTTTATCTTCCTCACAAACTACTATCTGGTTATAACTAGAGTATCCATCCAACAAGGAAATTTTGTGTGCACCTACCACCCTCTGTAAAATATGATCCATATTGGGGAGGGGGTGATTGTCCTTCAAAGAACACTTGTTTAGATTTCTAAAATCAACACACAAGTGTATCTCCCCACTCTTCTTCCTTACGGGTACTACGTTGGCCACCTAGTTTGAATACCTTAATGGTACAATAATCTTGGCATCCAACATTCTTTTTATCTCTTTTTCAATTATGGACATTAACATGGGATTAAATTGTCTAATTTTATGTCTGAATGGCTTGGAGCCAGTTTTTAGAGGGATCTTGTGCTAGATGATGTCAGTATCAAATGTCTTCAAATCTTCATAGGACCATGCAAAAGTATCAACAAACTTTTTAACGAGACTGATATACCTGTCTTTTTGTTCTGCAACCAAAACTTTGGACAACTTGATGATATTGGGATTCTCAGTGGTCTCAATATTGCACTCTGTCACCTCCTCTTCTTGATTCTTCATGTCAGTTCCTTTGTAAAGTACATCATTGTTGTCGAACAATCTTTCCAATGGTACCAGTCCTCTAGGAATGTGATTGGTTTTCAGCTCCACAATATCATGACCAGCCACTGTCTTCAACAGATGAGAAGGTTGTTGATCTTCTAATTTCTCATTTTCATCTTCTTGACTTCCTTGATCAATTGAGATATTGGAGAATTCATCAATGGTGTGAAGAAATCTCTGCAACTCTAAATCATCACTAAAGACTTGCCAATGATTTATGTTGTCTGGTATGGCAGTTCTGTGTCTGATTTCCACCTGATATTTAATATTTGGGCCAATGGGAGGCTTGGATGTGCTGGCATCTAAGGCTAGAGAATCAACTTTTTGATTCTGTTATCTAGGAATGAAAGAGAGGTTAAATGATAGAAATAAATTATCGATCAGGTCCCATACCTTGTTCCTGTACTGTTTGAGCCTTTGTTTCTTAGCTTGATAGATATTCCTCACTTGATTGATGACCAACTCAGAATCACCAAAAACTGCTAAACAATCAATGGCCATGTCTTTGGAAGCCCTCAATCCCAATACCATAGCTTCATATTTAGCTATATTGTTAGTAGTCTCAAACTCTAGCTTATAAGAGAGGGTTATAACTTCTTCTGAAGGGGAAATGAGGAGAATACCCGCACCAAATCCATATTTTGATGAAGAGCCATTGAAATACATCTTCCACACCTTGTTTTGTTGACCAATCATTGGCTGATCTCTGCATTGGTTGACTGATATTTCAAGTTCATCATCATCTAAATGAAAAAAAGGCGAACCAATGCCATCCTCAACAACATAAATGGGGTGATTGCTTGGGTTCTGATGATCATTGACTATGTAGGCTAACCTTACCTCTCTATATAGCCTCCTATGCTCACCACCAAACACATGAATGGTGGCATATGTGAGGTTCATTTGCAATGATCCTCCAACCTTCTTAGCCCAAGTTCTGGATAATAGCATGCCAAAATTTGGGGGGATGTTGACCACCACAATGTCCATCACCACACTCTTAATGGGTAATTGTGTTAGAGAAACCACCATATATTTTATCAATCCCAGGCATTTTAATTTCTTGGAATCAAAGGAGTACGGGTCTTGGTAAGGCTTGGTAATCTCCAGACCTAGTTCTTCCATAACAACTTTGGGCATGACATTGTGAGAGAATCATGAGTCCATAAGACAGTTGTGCAGGATTTTATCACGGACATTCAAATATATATAGAAAGGAGGAGAAGCATCAAAGCCATCCTCAATGTGTGGACCCATAGTAATGGCTGGGTTTTCATCCTGTAGACTAATGACATTAGAAGATACACTAGAAGGAGTAGGTTGCAAAACTTTCATGATGGATTTATTGAAAGGTTCATTTTTTAACAATTCCATCAAAGGGACATGAATCTTGATTTTCCTCAGCTCATGTTCCAAGATGAAAGAGGTTGGTGGCTTATCAGATTCCTTTGTTTAAGGGGAAAGAGGTTTTGATAGTGGAGGTGACTGAGTTTTAGATGGCATACCTTTATTTGGATTTGGCCTGGGAGGGGCTTCTTCTTGTTTTCCTTGATCAGAGGTGGTTTCCTTGGAAGCTCCATTTCTCGTCCTCAAATCATATTTCTTATTGGGTTGTCCTTGAATAACTCCCTCTTCCCCTATCTAATCATCAAATTGATTTGACAATTGTGCTACCTCATATTCTTGTTGTGTTAAGTAGATGGTATAATAATTTGTCTAATTGAAAAGCATAACAGTATCTTGCACACCATCATTGTCTGCATCTATCTCCTCAATCTGATTGTTTTGTAAAGGGGGAACTACCCTTTGATCATCAACATTTCTCGTTTGTCTCTACATTACTTGAGGAGCATCATTAGGCCTTCTGAATTGGTTTTGATTTATATTACCATCCCCTTGAAAGGTTATGTTTGGATTCCCATTTTAGCTTAGCTATCTTAGAAGTTAGATCCTTCAAAGTCTTAGTCATCTCTTAAAGTTTGGGATCAGATATAGTTGGGTTAGAGGAGGTAGGGGCATCCTCTCTCTATTTTTTCTTCTCTTTATCAAATCTACTCTTTAATCTGTCTGATGCCAAAATATTAGATTCAAATTCAATGGTTGCTTCCTACATGGATAACAACGTGGTTGATCTTATCTCTCTCAGGAGGAGGAAGAATTATGCATCAAATGCATTAGCATAAGTGATCTTGGCAGAGGCTTCAGTTGGTTTGATTTCATATGGGATTCTACCATACATTTTATTGAATCTCTTGGTGAAGTCTGAAATAGATTCACCATTTTTTCTCTTTAGAGCCCCAAATTCAATGATGTAATAAAGATAATATCTCCTACCTCCCCAATTCTTTATAAAAGCTTCATCTAACGCCTCAATATCTATAATGGAGGCTGGAGGAAGAATTCTGAACCATTTTCTAACCTCCCTATCTAGACTTTGTACAAACAACCTCATCTACACATCTGAATAATCAATGTTAAAGTTGTCTGCAAAACTGTAAAAGGCTACCAAGTGTTCTTCAATAGTTATTTCACCCTCCCCATTATATCTTGGCAGATATTTCATGTAATTTGTGGTTGGGAGTGCATGTAAAACTACAGGTGGCACTAAGGGTGCATATATGGTAGCAATTATGACATCCATCCTATTAACGACCATGGCTTGAACAATAGGAATCTGCAAATTTATGGGAGATACAGGAGTGGATGCAGGATTGGATGTTGAAGTGGAATCAGGAGTAGGATATGTGTGAGCCCCTTTGGAATTATGATTCTCAAGGCTAGCAAATTCAAGCTACTTGTGATGATGGTTTGAAGTATCCTTTTGGTGTGCAACTTTTCCCTTGAGGGGGAAGTGTATCTCTGAGCTACAGTGGATTTCCTTAGTTTCCTTTCTATTTCAGAGCCTACTATGTTATTCTGAGGGTTAGAATCAACATTCTTGGCTTTTCTATTTTCAGATTTGGATCTATTGAATCCCTTTCTGGGTGCCAGTATTTCTTCTTTAGATTTTACTCAGTGAAGTCGCCAAGTGAAAGATGGCAGTCTGTTGGTGTATAATCTTTGTTCAAAATCAAAGGTCAGAGCTGATCAATTGTCGTTCTCCCGATGAAATATATTTCGTTACTCCGTTCCCTCGCAACGACGCCAGAAGATGTTGGTCCTAAGGTCTGAACCTGACCGCTAAAGGGAAAATCTAGGCCACCTATCATTTTAGAATGATTGCTTCTTTTAACTCTTTTATTGGTTGGTCAGAGGTTTATTCTATCAAGACACAGGCAAGGTTGGGTTGGTATAACGATATGGATGAGGGCCCTCCTAGGCTGATGGCACACTAATGACAGACCAGTGAAATAATATAAAACATATGGAAACAACAAACTACTCAATGAATAATCTATTGCAAGAAGTTCAATACTTAAAATATCATTGAAAGACATAAAACATGTATCAAAACACAATAACTCCCACATATTGCAGAAAACAAATCTTCAACAAAGCATTACCTGTTTGACAGGTTGCATATAAGTAAACATAAGTCGTACAATAGCTGAAAGGAAATGAAATGTACGTTGCACAATCAAAAACTGTATTCAAGATAAGAATGAAAACACATGAAGAGTTGAACGAAACATTTTCATCAAGAGTACATTCACTAGGTAGAGAGATTTAATCCACGCATAAAATGGGTCCAACCAATCTGTTGTATTGCTATTCTTTCCTAAAAAAATCATATATTTACAATATCTAAAAACTAACTATTTAAAAGAGTTGCAGAGGCTCTTGTCTTTAAGGGACCGAGTCCTAAATTTAGGGAACTGTTCGTAAATCAAACAATTAAATTTACTAAGACACTAGACTTAATCAACAAGAGTGGTTCTTATCACACACAGACGACCACTCTTGCATCTAATCTAGGAAAATGCTGGACTTAATCAAATAAAACTACTATTGTCTCTGCGAAAAAACTGATGCATGTGCTGGAGGAACTGAGTGGCTGAAAATAGGCCTCGGAGTGATAGAGCAAAGCTCTATGTTGAACGACAACATGTCTAGGAGATGTTGAAGGCCACTGAAGATAACCAATTGCATGAGCAGAGTTTGCTAAAGTGTTTCTGAGACTAATTTGCGTAGACCTGTGACTGAGAATTAACTCTCTGTCTATGCCTGAGCTTTCAGAAACCAAGCGCACTCTGTATTGACCCCGTCAGATGCCATATGTACCTGTGAAATAAATTTGTTGGAATGGTTGTTGGCTCATCAGGCACGAGGGGAGACATGGAGGTGAGCATCCAATCAAGAGATGAGATGAATGGATGTGAGGGAAAATGACATGTGAAGACAGATGTCAAAGTGAGAGGAGGTGTGAATACAATGGAGGTATCGAGAGTATGGATTTGGCAACATGTATTGAAGGATATAGGTGGTGTGTAGGGAGAGGAGGAGTAGATAGGTTGGGAAGTGAGTGGAGAATAGGTGGCGAAAGGCGAGAGGGGGCAGTATTGAAAAACAACCCGAGAGGAATTCAGAGGGGGGGGTAGGCGGTAAGAGGATTAGAGAGGGGGGGTTCGAGATCTCAAGGAGCCACCACGTTAGGTAGGGCCCGCTATGGGAAAACTACTTGCTCATACCCCCCCCCCCCTCCACCGTTAAAGGTAGAATGGTCGGGGGGGTTCGAGCTGCGAAAATGATCGTTGATTTGGAGAGGTGGGTCACCGTCGATGGAGATCAGCGTTGGGGTTAACGGAGGACAAGTGTCAGGTGGTGAGAGGAGCTAGAATAGTGAGTGGGATGAGTGGAAGTGACGTGGAGGTGACGCAATGATCCGATTTCATTCAAGCACGTGATTGCAAGAGCTGTTGAGGGTGGTTTGGATCCAGACCTCCTTTGGGCCCGTAATCCACCACAAGTTGCCACATACCCTTCCAAAAATACCATGGTTCAAATTGCGGGACCACTTAGGAAAATTAACGCTCGAGCAGTTTACATCCCTGCAAGGATGTTAGAAATTTCAGATCCCACCCAGTTTCAGTCTCACTGATTTTTCTACCAAAGTTAAATGTTGAAACTCCAGTTTCAAAACTGTTTAATCATATGTCTCAGCACTGTTTCAGCATATGTCACAGTGGTGTTTCAACATATACTCAGCATTGTTTCAGCATATATCTCAGCACTGTTTCAACATATACTCAGCACTGTTTCAGCATATACTCAGTGGTGTTTCAGCATATGAAACAACATTGTTTCATCATATGTTACAACGGTGTTTCAGCATATACTCAACATTGTTTCAGCATATACTCAACATTGTTTCAGCATATATCTCAGCATTGTTTCATCATATGAAACAACACTGTTTCAGCATATGTTACAACAGTGTTTCAGCATATACTCAACACTGTTTCAGCATATATCTCAGCACTGTTTCAACATATACTCAACACTRTTTCAGCATATACTCAGTGGTGTTTCAGCATATGAAACAACGGTGTTTCAGCATATGAAACAACGATGTTTCAGCATATAAAAACTTAACAGAAAATAAACTTCAAAACTGAAACATGAGGATTCTGAACATCGTTTTCAACGCAGAAATAAAATATCAGCAATATGCAAAACTCAGAAAATATAGACACAAAGATATTCGGTCTAACTTCGACCCTGGAAAAACCCACAAAGGGAAAACCAGTGAGAGAGGGCTTTGTATTATTTATGAGCTTCTGAGAAATTCTTTTACAACATATTCATCTTCAGAAATTTACACAAACTTATCTAGACATTCCTGTAGCTTTGCTCCTCGATTTCTGTCCCAGAAATCCATACAATTGTACGGCTGCCCCAACAATTAATGTTGTACGGACTGTCTCAAAATTCGTGCCAAAACTCTGCTAAGACTGTACAGAAAACCCAGCATGAACAACTCCTTGTAAGTCGTGCTGCATGGTCCCAAGATTCGTGCCAAACAATACGGAATGTACGGAAATACACTCAGAAATATATTACAGTAGTTACCTCAATTTTTGTGCCAACAAATGTTGTATGGCAGCCTTGGAATGCATGCCAATACTCTCAGAAATTGTAGCTGCTGTCCTCCTCAATTTCTGTGCACATTACATGTTGTACGACCTCCACAAATCCATATGGTACGGCCTGTTCCTCCTTGTTGTCTGAAATCCGTACTTCTCTTTGCCTTGGGATGCATGCTCTCCTTCAGCAAATGTTGTCTCTTTTCTCAACTCGACCTCTCTCTTGCTCTCTGGCATCTCACCAAATATCTAACCTTGGCATCTCACCAAATGTCCCTTGCTCTTGGCATCTCACCATGAGCCTCTTCTCCTGGCATCTCACCAAGAGTCTCTTGATCTTGGCATCTCACCAAAGATCCGACCTTGGCATCTCACCAAAGGTCATTTCTCTTTCTCTCTCTTGTTCTCTCAACAAGAATCTCGAACTTCCCTGTTCTTGGCATCTCACCAAGAACTTCTTGGCATCTCACCAAGAGTCTCTTGCTCTCTCAACAAGACTGTTGTTGCTTGCCCAAGAATGGGTGCGCCCTCTTGCCTTAATCAACCTCATGAGGGAAGGTGAGGAGTTTTCTAATCTAACAGCTGAGATTAGATTAGATGGGTGGCTGATATTTGGTGTCTCTTCACTCACCCTCACTTTAATCATAAAGTTATCTTTTAATTTGCATCTCACAAATTAATTTGACTAAGACCCACATTCAGCACTTTCTCCCCCTTAGGCGCCTAGGGAAGAGAAACACTTTCCTTGGTACTTTATTTTCATTAATAATTTAACACTCCCTCATACCGAGGTAAGTGTTACTTAGCACTCCAATCTTGTCCCTGAAAAATACAAACTTGCCCCTGTTAAATGACTTCTTCAGTCTACACACATGAGACTCTCTCCCATGCACCTCAAAGCATGCCTCAACCCATAGAAATAGTGGCAGCCCCTGATCATGTAACAAGGCTCTCACAGCCCCAACAATGGCCCTGTTCTTCATCTCAACAACCCCATTCTGTTGCGGGTTGTAAGGAACAATCAACTCCCTCCTGATGCCCTCTCCTACACAGAAATCCATAAACTCCTTGGAGGTATACTCACCCCCATTGTCCCATCTCAGGACTTTGATTTTCTTCCCTGTCTGGTTCTCCACAAGAGCTTTGAACTCTTGGAACCGACAGAAGAAAATCTAGGACTTCTGAGAGAAGTCATCAATGAATACAACATAGTATAGGGATCCAGTCAACGATGCCAAAGACATCGGGCCACATACATCTGAATGTATAAGATCAAGTATCCCTGCTGCTCTACTGTCACTGCTTGAAAAGAAGTCTTGGTGTACTTTCCCAAGGTACACCCCTTGCACAACTCATGGTGCTCTGAACTAAAATCTGGAACTCCCATCACCAACTCCCTCAGAACTCGCAAAGCCCCATGGTGAAAATGTGCCATCCTCCTGTGCCATATCTCACATAGGTCACTGCTGCTGCTGGTAGAATGAATCAATGCTCTCACTGGCTGGAACAAGAACTTATACAACCTCTCATGTCTAATACCAATCACTTTGGCCGAAGTGATGCTAGACCCTCTGGGGAAAAGAAGCACCTTCCCATCACGAAACAATACCTCATAGCCCTTCTCCTCAATAGTAGAAACTGACACTAAGTTCTTCAAGCTCGGAACATAAAGAACCTCTTTCAAAGTCATGGGAGGCAAAGACTCCCTCCGAAATGATACGGTCCCACAACCAGCCACCTTGACCTCCCGATCATCTCCAAGCACTACCTCTACATCTCCACATTGAGTAAGATCTGTCAAGTGCTCACGAACTGCTGTCATATGGCGAGAGGCACCACTGTCAATATACCAAGTATCGGGAGTAGTGGTCCTCGAGGATAGACATGCAATCAAGGAAAATTGCTTGTCAAACTTGGTGGAAAACTCTTCCACCTCTGCTGAAGCTGTTGTTTGTCTTGACCTTGGCATCTCACCAGAGGTCCCTTCTCTTGGCATCTCACCAAGAGTTTCTTGATCTTGTCACCTCACCAAAGATCCGACCTTGGCATCTCACCAAAGGTCATTTCTCTTGCTCTCTCTTGTTCTCTCAACAAGAAGCTCGAACTTCCCTATTCTTGGCATCTCACCAAGAACCTCTTGGAATCTCACCAAGAGTCTCTTGCTCTCTCAACAAGACTACTGCTGCTTGCCCAAGAATGGGTGCGCCCTCTTGCCTTAATCAACCTCATGAGGGAAGGTGAGGAGTTTTCTAATCTAACGGCTAATATTAGATTAGATGGGTGGATGATATTTGGTGTCTCTTCACTCACCCTCACTTTAATCATAAAGTTATCTTTTAATTTGCATCTCACAAATTAATTTGACTAAGACCCACATTCGACACTTTCTCCCCCCCTTAGGCGCATAGGGAAGAGAAACACTTGCCTTGGTACTTTATTTTCATTAAAAATTTAACAAAGGAAGCATGATCGTCGATCTGATGACGATCTGTGATTCAGGTGATATTTACCTGTTGCAAGGATCGATGGTTCTCATTGACCTGGGATCAATGGTCCATATTAACTTCAGACTTTCGGGCTTTAGATGTTTTGAATGTGAAACATGAAAAATCTTCCATAGGAAAATATTTGAAGTGAATGTGCTATCACCATGTGTCATGATGAATGAACGATCCCGATTCTCTTCGAAAGTCCGAGCTTCGGGTGTTTCAAATGTGAAGCATGAAAAACCTCCTGGAGGAAAATCTTTGAAGTGAAAGATCTGCTACCGTGTGTCATGATGAATGAATGGTCTAGATTCTCTTAAGAAGTCTAAGCTTCGGGAATTCGAGAAGTTATGAATGTTATGATCGAAAACTCTCGAAGGAAAATCACCGAAGCGACATGTCGGGTGCGTTCTTTTATGTACATCAAATTTAATTATCGCATAAAATGCTAGTTTCAATTGTTTTGTTGTAGAAAAAAAATGAAATCCATTAAACGCACAAGACATGATAATAAGGAATACAAGTGTTGGTTGCAAAATTTGTGAGTACTTACTTTTTCGATCTTGCTTAAAATTTCATCTTTTTTATGATATTTATATTTAAATAATTAATTTACAATCATCCATGGATGTTTTCTAATAGTTGCTAACTTACAAAGAAGAGCCAACTGAAGAATTGATAAACATTGGGTTAAGTATGGGTTGTGAGCATATGCTGAAGTATCAAGGTTTAATTGAACAATTTATAAGTAACTATGTTGTTTAACTTCCCTTGTTTTATAAATAATGGAACAATAAGAAACCTTTATATTAATTATATCAAATGTGTTTTGTCATGGTGTATTAAACATGCAAGAAACAAAGTATGGAGTGCATCCAACAAAAGAGATTTTGAGAGACGACATGAAACATGGCTTCAAAATACCCTGTATTATTTATGAAACAATTGTTGCTATAGTGCATTTTCTTATTTGCGCAATCATGTATATTATAATATATATATATATATATATATATATATATAAATGTAGATATACTTATTACACTTTATTTATATGTTTGTAGATGGAACATGAAGAGGTGGAACATAAAAAATACGTTGATCAAGAAAACATTAGGTTAAATAACTAAAGTATAATATCATCTACAAGTGATTAAGAAATGAGACGTACATGCAACTCGAGCGATGATAGCAGTTCAAGCGATGTCGAATGACAATCAATATAATTGAATGCTACAAGAAGTTGTATGTTTTGGCATATTTGTCAGTGAAAATAAGGGATTTTGTTTAATGTACTAGACATATTGTCCCAATTGCACGAGGACACAATACTAATGAGTGTAACAATTACATATTGGTTGCATTTTTGTTATTGTGGACCTTTACGTTGTCCCATTTGGTAGGACAATGGGTTACTTATTCATATATAATAAAACATGTTTCTTTTTTAATTGCATTGTCAAATGTTGATGATTAATTAGTATATGGATGATTTACATTCTTACAAACAATAGAGGAATAATATATGAATAATTTAAATTTTTTAGCATTTGGTAGATACCTCTTTGACCCCTTATCTTCTCTTTTCAATTTATCATCAACTAGTCTCTTTGAGAGACTACTTGCAATTGTTTCTTTTGGATTTTTTGTAACTATATTAAAAGACTGTTATATGTACAACATGTTGTTGGAAACAACCATAGTTTTATTAACTTGTCCCCCTATTTTGGAATGGAAATACAAGGGTATTTGTATTATGCAGAATGTAATTTCTTTCCCATCTATAAATATATTATTATTATTATTATTTTCGAGGAAAAAAAGGCATAATACGTTGGATAACACATTAATGCAATCATTATATCAAAAAACACAATAAAAAAAATACAAAAATCAATATTATTATAACAAATATTTGATTTTGAGATGATTAATTGAAAATTTGTAAAAAAAACAAAAGCAATTAATTGAAATATATGAATATCATTGCACTACATTTTTTGAACTCACTAAATAGTGCATTTTTATGAGTTATACGCACTAGTGCTAAAATTGTGAGAAAACCATGCTACTTTAAACAACATAATGTACGATTATATTTGTATCATTTCAAAATATTTCGATGCACATGATTACAATACACACCAGTGCATGCATAAATACAAAAATCACTGGTGATTTTCATTTATGTGTGTGCACCAATGCTTATCATTTATATGTGTGCACTAGTGCTTCTCATTTATGTATGTACACTGATTTCAGTGCTTCTCATTTACATGTGCACACCGATGCATTTTGATAATAAAAACACCAAAAAAAAACTTCCACTACAACCTCCACCTGCCCAATTATTTTACTTATATGGAACATTTGTTAAAACCTCTGCTAAAACCTCTGCAACCAATAAAGGAGGTTGTAGCGGAGTTTTTTTGAAAATTTTGTAACATTAAAAACCTCCGCTAGAAGGTGTTCTCCTTGTAGTGTTTCTTGGCTTGCAAGCCTAATTCATTGTTTGTGCCTTCTTCGACCTGTGAGCCATATTTTGTTCCTATTTTGGTTTCTTCTTATTTAGATGATAAAAATGAGGATGAAAATCCACCTCCTCCTTCTCACCTTCCTCCAAATTAGTCCATTGAACTTGAACCTGAACCAACACCATAGCTTCCCATATGGGTCTGTTCAACTTGAGAAGCAGTTGTTGATATTATTGGTGATCCTTCATATCAAAATCAAACATGTTCACAATTTCAACGAGCCTCTTCTCTTTTGGCTCAAGTTTCAGAGGCTCGTGATCTAGATACATTTGCAGAAGCTTCAGGTCATCTAGATTGAGACACAACAATGAATGAAGAGTATCACTCTTTGATCGCTAATGATACTTGGGATCTTGTACCTCTTCCAAAAGGAAGAAAACTTGTCAGATGTAAATGGGTGTACAGAACGAAGTATGCATTAGACAAAAGTGTTGAACAACACAAGGCCTGGTTAGTTTCCAACAGGTTCTCTCAAGTTGAAGGCATTGACTATAATGAAACCTTTTCCCCCGCTTCCAAAATGAATTCCATCTGCCTTGTTCTTTCCCTTGTTGCCTCATGTAAATGGGAGGTTCATCAGATGGATGTTAAATCTATCTTATTTCATGGGGATTTGCAAGAATAAATGTACATGGAACAACCTCTTGACTATGTCCATAATGACTCCAACCTTGTTTTTTTCCTTAATAAATCTCTTTATGGTTTTAAGCAAGCTCCTTGAGCTTGGTATGCCAAAATGGATAAATTTATTCTCGACACCAAATTTTCTATATGCCATTCTAACTCTAATGTCTATACTAAGAAAGAAGGAAGACATTTCATAATAATTTTTTCTTTATGTTGATGATCTTATCCTCATTGGTAGTAACCCTAAAATTTTAAACCATGTGAAAACCAACCTTAATAAGAATTTTGAAATGATCGACTTAGGCTATTTGCATTATTTTATTGGCACCTAAGTTTTACAAACCAAGGAATTTTTCTTTCCCAGTCTAAGTATGTTTGTAACCTTCTTCATCGCTTTCACATGGAAAATTCTAAACCGACCCCTTTTCCCTTTCAGTCTGGAGTAAAAATTGCTACCACTTGTACTTCTCTCGAAGTTGATTCCACTTTGTACCATCAACTAGTTGATCGCCTCTTATATTTGAATCATACATGTATCGATATTTT
>ML832097.1:30905-75937 GCA_009831015.1 Picea engelmannii | reverse complement strand
AATATTATTAAACATGTGCATAAAATCCCTAATATATCAGTCAAAAGATCAAAGATATTACACAAGCCCGCAATACAAGTTTGGAGAAAAGGATAAGATATCCTATTGGGCTAGTGTCCACTGGAAAAGGAAAGTTCCCGAAAGAGACCTCATCCAAGCCATGTAAGTGGGTGATGTGGTCAGGGGATGTCTAATCATCTGGGTGCAATGAGGGTCAAGGATGCAAGAAACGTTACCTGTGGGTGCCTTTGTAGAAGGTGAGTTGCACCTGTTCTGGATGCAATTTTTCCAAGCCCATTCTTGCCTTTTATTCTTATTCTTTTTATTCTTTCATTTTTTATTGCTTTTTTGTTCAAGATCTAATCAAGGGACACTGCCCTGGCGTGGTGACCAGTGGTGACAACGTTACCCAAAAGTACTTTCACAGAAATGATAAGGTTGGCTCATGATGAGACCCCCTTTCCCTTGGCCATGCAATCAAGAGTCACTGCCCTGGTGTGGTAACTAGCTGGTGGAAATGTCATACTGTTAGGTACCCATGGACCTAATAGGATGGCTCATGATGAGACCCCCTATCCTCTGGTTAAGTCTTGTTTTATTACTTTTCCAGGTCCCTCTTGTTTCTTGCTAAGAAGCCTTTTATTTCTTTCTCGGGGATCCTTGGGCGAAGCATCTCGAGATTTCATTCTTAGGATTTTATCTTTTACCAGCTTTCTTTTACCTTTTGGGCCTTTATCCCCTTCTTCCCATGAGATAAGGTGTACTCCTGAAAATAGGTCAACCCAGTGCCTAGACAAGTGGAATGGGATAAGTGAGCGGGAGACAAGATGAAAAAGTGATGATGTGAAGGGAACGAACGATGGCTTTTCAGAATTCCCCCTAGTGGCAAACCAAAACCTATAGACACAGGCTTACTAGGGCATCTTGTCAATTCTCCTAGACATGGTCAAGTGGGAAAGTGTAAGATCCAAGAAGTCGTTAGAAATAAAAGGAATCAGATGCACATATTCAAGGGTTTTGATGATCAAAGTGACACATACCATGATACCTAGACTAATTACTTTATGGAGCAAGAACCATCTCTGACACAGGACCAAGTCGATGGTGATGGATGCTGCTACTGCTAACAAGATAAAGATGTTGGAAGAAAGAAAAGGTGGGCCCTCCAGGGCCATGCTAAAGTCAATCCTGCTCTTGGTACTCCATGTCTAGGAGTTGTGGGCCTCGAGACATGATCTCCTATTTATCCCTAAAAGTGGGGGATAACATCTAGCTCCAACTCAGGGAATTGTGCTCACCGTAGAGTGCATGAGAACCTCAACATATCTGGCAGAACCTGTTGATCTACTTGATCTCAATAGCGACATCAGTACCAAATTGGGGTGGTAATGCCACCCTAGCATATATAAATATATAGACTGAAATAAAACAATAAATAATGTAAATGTGAAAGCAAACTAACATGCAATGCAAATGGTATAATAAACGAATGAAAAATGCCTACTTACCTACACTTACCTATCAAGCTGCTGGCGAATAGTAACAATTGATGTGTAAAGCGTTTACTGGCAGCCTTAGGGCCTCTCCCTCCATAGTGCCTAGGTTGAAAGAGTTCATACCTACATGACTCATGACTTTATAAGGAGTTTTCCATAAACTATCCATATTTTTGTGCATGCTAGGTTTCTCCTTTCTCTTATCCCACAGTAGTACGAGATCGGCCTTAGTGAATTTTCTTTCCTTTTCTTTGTGATCAAAAGTGTTCTTTATCTTTTCTTGGTTTCTTTCCATTTGACCAATGTCATTGCTTCTAGATTCATCTAACTCTATCAGTTGGTTTATTCGTCCTTGGATTTCTTCTTGATCTGTAGTATACTGTTGAGCAAAACAAAGGATGGGAATTTGGAGGTTTGCAAGAAGTTTTGCTTCTAGTCCATATACCAACTCAAAAAGAGTCTTTCCTGTCGAGGTCTTTGTTGTTATTCGATCTTCCCATAGGGAATACTTAATTTTTCTATCCCAAGGTTTCTTATTCTCCCCCATGACCTTCTTGATAATATTCATAAGGTTTTTATTGTTGGACTCTGCTAATCCGTTCCCTTGTGGATAGTAGTTGGAGGAATGGGATAGGACAATGCCATATTTGAAACAAAATTCTACTAGTGCATGTGAGCTAAAATCTTTGGTATTGTCTGTAGTAATCTTGGAAGGGATGCCAAACCTGGTTATGATCTGATCTTCCAAAAATTTCATGACTACTTCCTCGATGGCTTTCTTTGTGGGGATGGAGTCGACCCATCTAGTAAAATAATGTGTGGCTGCTAGGATCAACTGGTAGCCATTTCTCTAATTATCCTTAAACTCCCCAATGAAATCCAAACCCCACTGCTGAAAATGTGATTCCACTATTACGGGTTTTAGGGGTTGTGCTGGGATATTTGGTTTACCAGAAAAGTATTGGCAGGGCTGGCAAGATCGGACATGTTTGTGAGTATCAGAAAAGAGTGTTGGCCAATAATATCCATCCCTTAGGATCTTGTGGGCAGTAGTATGAGTTGCGAAATGTCCTCCACAGTATTTGGAGTGTAAATCCTCTAATAATTTCTTTGCTTATTCTTGGTTAACACATCTAAGGAGCACCCCATCAGGATTTTTCCAACCAAGGCCATCTTCGGTCAGACAATATTTCATAGCCTTTAGTCTCAAGGCCTTTCTTTTGTAATCAACTAGGTGATTGGGGCAAGACAAGTTCTTGAGGTAATAAACGATATCAAAGTACCACTCATCATGCTCTAGTTCACTAACCACCACATTTATCTATTCATTCTCCCCCATTTGTATGGATTCTTGGTTGCTCTCGGTTAGCATCTGGGCCAAGCCTTGTCCCTTTACTATTTTGGTGGGTTTTATTTCTAAGTCATACTCTTGGATTTTGGAAACCCACTTTTCCCTAGTACCCATGCAATCTTGTTGTGATAAAACATCCTTTACTTCTGGTTATGGGACATAAGCATTAATTTTATTATAGCCAATGTAGTTTCTAAAATGATTAAGGGACTTTACCAAGGCATACACTTGCTTCTCAATAATTGAGTAGTTTAATTCTGAGCCTCTAAGAAATTTTCTCATAAAAGCTACGAGGTGCTCATAATCATCAACATCCTTTTGCATTAAAACACCCTCTATGGTATCCTGGGAGGCAAACGAGAATATTATGAAATATCATGAATAATCAGGGCTGATCAAGACGAGGGCTTGGGAGATAGAATCCTTTATATCCTCAAAAGACTTTATAGTTTTATCATCCCATCAGAAGGCAACGTCCTCTTTTAGCAAATCTCTTATGGGTTTTATCCTCTCAGCAAATTTTGGGACAAATCTTCGAATGAATTTGATCTTCCGAAAGAAGGATTGTAAGGACATATTTTATTGATTGGACCCTTTCATGGTCTATGGAGACTCCCCCTTTTGAAGCCACGTGACCCCAAAGTTTTCCCTCATCGATCCCAAAAACAAACTTCTTGGGATTCAACGAGATGCCATACTTCATACATCTCTCAAAAATAACCCTGAGGTGTGAAAGGTGGTCTTTCCTATCCTTTGATACAACTGTGAGATCATCTTGGTAAATCTCTATGATTTTTTGTATAATATCTCTAAATGCAAAGTCCATTTCTCTCTAGAAGGTAACACCAATGTTCATAAGACCAAACGACATTCTTAAGTACATAAAGGTTCCCCATGGCATAGTGAATGTTGTCTTAAGTTGATCTTCTCTTTTGAGAAAGACTTGGTTGTATCTGGAAAACCCATCCAACATGGACATCATCCCTGCCCTTGTGACCCTCTGAAGCAAATGTTCCATGTTTGGGAGAGGGTAATTTTCCTTCAAAGATAATTGATTAAGGTTGTGGAAATCAACACACAAGCATATTTCCCCTGTCTTTTTCCGGACCACCACTAAATTGGACATCCAAGAGGAACATATGATGGGGGATATGATACCAACATCAACCATATTTTGGAGCTCCTTATGTATTTGGCTTGCTAAATTTGGATTGATATTCCTTAGCTTTTGTCGGAAAGGTTTGGCTCCTTCTACCAGGGGTATGGCGTGTTGGATGACATCTCCCCTATATGCCTTTAACTCATCATAATTCCAAGTGAAAGTATCTCTAAATTCTCTTATGAGGCCTAGGATCTCGGCCCTTTCCTTTTCAGTAGTTCCCTTCCCTATTTTGACCATTCTTGGATCGATTTCAGTACCAATGTTAAATTCTAGGGCTTCATCTACTTATTTTCTAGGCTTCTTTCTTCTGTAGACATCATGTTTGTCAAAGAGATTTTCCAAAGGGATGCACCCTTTAGGCAGGGTGTTACTTTGAAGGTTTGTGACCTCCAAATCCATGGAGTTATCTAGGAAGTTTACTTGGGAATTGGTGAACTCATTTTTGTTCTCCATAAACCTGATGATCTAGTCATCGTCTTCAAAGACTTGCCAATGTTCCAAATTGTTGGGGATGGAAGGTCTAAAAAGGACCTCCATTATGAAAAGGTCTCGGAGTGGACCATCACAAGGTTGCAGGTTAGAGGTGGAGACAGATAAAGCATCATCCATGTGGTTTTCTTCTCGGGGAATGGCTTCTATTGACACTATTTTGAAGGATTTTGAAAGAGATTGTGCAAGGTCACAATATTTTTTTAACTTCTCATTTTTGGTAGCAAAATTTTCCAACACTTGAGACACTATGAGATCTGAGTCTCCTTTTATCCTTAAGTATTCAATTACCTTATCAACTGCCAAGTTCAGACCTAGGATCGATGCTTCATATTCAACAATGGTGTTTGTGCATTGATACTCCAACCTATAGGAGTAGTAGAAGGTTTCATTTGAAGGCACTATTAGGACACTTCCAACTCCTGCGCCAGAACTTGAATGTGATCCATCAAATTCTAAAGTCCAAATTCCCTCAGGTGTTTTGATAGCATCATCCCAAGAACTTCCTTCTTGGATGAACCAACTGTTGATATCATTGTTAATACATAGGAGCTGGTCACTTGGTTCATCATAGGTTTCGACAAGGGATCCTACAAGGGGTTCTTTGTAGAGGGTGAAGAATCCTCCTTCTGGGTGAGAAATGATAACCTTGGATTCCTAGTCTTGGAAACTCCTAGCTAGGTGTCTTATAAGGTCTTTGTGAAAAATGAGACCCCAATTTCTCAAAGAATCTACCACCATCACGTCTATATCAAAAGGGGCGTTAGGGAAAGACTCGATGGCAACGTTTAGGTTTTTTATAATTCCCTTTGTAAAACCCCCTTTGGTGTTTTGTTGTGAAAGGTTAAGCCCCAATTGATGCATGAATACCTCAGTTATAAAGTTGGTTGTAGCGTTTGGGTGAAAAATTCAATTGTGGAGGAGGGAGTCATTTATTCGGAGATTAGTGTAAAAAGGTGTGGCCTCACCATTCCTTGATCCGAATTGGCCTACCTGGTGGAAAAAAAGAGGTGCTTATTCACAAAGGTCATCTTTATACACCTGTGGCAGGGAATCTTCAGCCTCTGTACTGTGTGGGAAAATATCTTGAACGTCTTATGCTTCCATGGGTGGTTCTGAAAGAGGAACATCTTGTACATTGATATGAAAACTACTCCATTTCCTCTTGGGAACCATGGGTTTTACTTCAAATATTTGTGAAAGGTTAGGTTCAATAATGTCTTCATCACTAGATTTCCATGGGATGCTATTGTGTGAAAAGTCAACCTGATGGACGTAATCTTCAAACTCAAGGTTCTTTTCAATTTGGCAAGCGAGGTTTTGTGCCTCCTCTAAGGTTGAGGGTGACTTATCCTTGAGGGTAAGCTGCAAGATCCCCTCAAATGAGTTCAAGTAGTGATGGAGGATAGCTTCAACTGAGGTTAGGTTAGGTTGGATCTTTTTAAGGAGAAGATTGAATCTATCATTAAAATCCCAATGCTTTCGCTGGAACCTTTACAAAGATCGATGTATTGAGAGTATAAGGGTTGTGTGTGTTCATGGTTGCACCACCTTATTTTAAAAGCTCTTTCCAATTCCTCAAGAGTTTTTATCCCTCCTTTAGGGTAAGAATCAATCCAAGTCTCAGCCTTCCCAATAAGAGAGCTTGCAAAAAGCCTCATAAAGATGTCAGGGTGCTCTTGACCAGTTTGATGGAATTCAAAAATTTCACAAAATTGGGTCGAATACGAGTTGCTAGAAGAGACTTGATCTCCTGAGAATCTTGGTAGCTAAGACTTAACACCCTTGGGTAGGTCATGTAATCCACCTTGAATATTGATTAAGTTAAAACAGGAGAAATTTTCTTAGCAAGACCATTTGGGAGGAACCACAATAGGAGTAGGGTTCTGAGGGGTGCCAGTCACCACAATAGACGGAGGTAAATACTGACGCCCACTACGGTTCGTCATCAATGGAGTCACTAGATAATTTGCTTGAAATTATCAAAGAAGAAAGGGAAAAAACCCTTAGTGGAGTCACCAGGTAAGCTTGTAAGATAAAGATTCTAGAGGAAAGGCTTATTGAAAAATGTCGTCTTGAGGAGAATTGACTCAATGTTACCCAGTAATGGTGCCAAAATTTTATCGTACGGTTTGTAGCAAGGATAAAAGGCTAAATGTTTAAGAATCAAACTGGCGTAACTAGAACCAATCCCACCCAATGTCACCACAATGGGATGGTTCTTTCTGTTTAGGGTGGTAAGGCCCAGGGGAGACGTCCCTGGTAACTTGGGGTTTTGAGAAGGCAAAGGATTATAAGACAAGGATAATTTCCCCCCTCACAAGTAACCACCAAGAAGATAGTCCGGCTAAACACCCAATAATAAAGTAAAACTCCCAAATGGATACACCTGTGTTGTGGGTGGGAAATCCCTCCTATGGACTAGCACTAAGGGTTTTATCATGAATGCAGAAATGTCCTAAAACTTCCTACTTTTTACCATTATACCATGCCTAAAATTTCGAGGTCGGGATGAGTCAGGATATCCTTAACTGAATTGTTGGGCACATAGGAAATAATGTGGGACTGCAATATGTATGTCCTGAACTCCTTTAGATATTTTACTAAGGTGTATGCTTGTTTTTCCATAATTTCATACCTTAGTGGAGCATCCCTCAACATCCTACTGAAATAGGATATAGGGTTCTGAAAGTTTTTCTCATCCTTTGGTAACAACACCCTAACGATCGTATGCTCTGGGGCGAATGAAAATAGGATGAAATATTTTTTGAAGTATGGACAGGCTAGCACAAGATCTCTATTCAACGCCACCTTTATGTCTTCAAAATATTTATTGGCTTTCAGGTTCCACTTGATCTCATTCCCGTTTTTGAGCATACAAGTGATATTCTTTATAATCTCTGTTAGGTTCAGGATGAATCTTCTCAAGAATTTTAATTTTCCAAGGAAGGATTGCAATTCCTTCTTACTTCACGGAGTGTCGATTTTTAGGATTCCTTCAACCTTGCTGGAGTCTATATTAATTCCCTCTTTCAAGATAATGTGCCCCAACAAATTCCTTTCTTCCATCCCGAGATGTGATTTCTTCGGATTTAGCGATATGTCGAACTTCCTGCACTTCTAGAAAAATATTTTTAGGTGTCTGAGGTGTTTTTTGTCGGAGTCATAGTATATGGTGATGTCATCTAGATAGATCACAATAAACTTGTCCTTTTCATCAGAAAACACGATGTCCATTTCCCTATGGAAGGTAGCTCCCTCTGTCATCAGGTTGAAAGGAATCTTGGCATACGTGAACATCCCCCATGGCATCGTAAAGGCCATCTTTTCCCTGTCGTCTGGGTGTACCACAATCTTTTTATAACCCAAAAATCCATCTAGCATGGACATCTTTTGGGATCCCACCACCTTTTGCATGATATAGTCCATTTTAGGAAGAGGGTAGTGATCATTGAGGGACACTTTGTTTAATATTCAGAAGTCCACACACAATCTTATTTCGCCGCTCTTCTTTCTTACAAGTACCAAACTGGCTACCCATTTCGAAAACCGTAAAGAAACAATAATCTTAGCGTCAAAGAGTTTCTTTACCTCTTTTTCGATCAATGAAAATAGGAGGGGATTTATCTGTCTCAACTTTTGTTTGAATGTCTTATGGTCTTCTTTGAGAGAGATAACATGTTGGATCACTTTAGTTTCATACACCTTCAAATCGTCATAGCTCCACGTGAAAACGTTGGGGAAATAATTCATGAGCTTGATGTAGTATTGCTTGAGCTCTGGACTGAGCGTTTTCAATAATTTGATTATTTTTGAGTTATCCTCGGTCTCGATGTTGCAGTCTTCCACGTCCTCTTCATTTGTAGTGATATTGGGATTATTAGCCATGTCATTTTCGTCAAACATATTTTCCAGTGGCACTAACCCTTTTGGGATGATGTTATTTTTCAGTTGTATTATGTCCCTTCCCACTATTTGGTTCTAGAAAGGGTCATCATTACTGTGCACTTCCGCGCTCCCATATTTGTCGCAACAACATTCATCGTCAATGTTTGTATTAGCAAACTCGTCGCTCATTTGTAGAAACCTCTCCACCTGTTTGTCGTCTTCAAACACTTGCTGGTATTTGATATTATCAGGCACTGCTAGCCTGTGCTTGACTTCGATTTCATATTTTTTGTTGGGGAAAGTGGGGATTTTGAAAACCGAGGCCAAGGTGGACAATGCGTTAGCGATATGATTTTTCCCCCTCAGGACAACTGACAGATTATACTCTGGGAACTCCTCAAGGAGGTCCAACACCAAGTTTCTATATGCTCTCAACCTCGGGTGTTTTTCCTGATATATTCCTTTCACTTGTTTTATAATCAACTCGGAGTCTCCATGTACTGCTATCCTTTCTGTGCCTAATTCCTTTAACACCTTTAGGCCCAAAATCAGTGCCTCATAATTGGCCATGTTCTTTGTACATTCAAAAGAGAGTTTGTACGAGCAGAGCTTTGAACCCACTTTGGGGGGATTTATCTACACGTCATCCCTAGCCCCTTTTTTGTTGACCGCGTCGTCGAAACTCATGTTCCATATCTCATTCTCCACATGGTTTCTTAGATCAACGCACTCGGCTTCTTATCATGCGGCTTTGTCATCGGCGGTCATAATGGTTGTCGTCTCATCCTCTTCAAAACTAAGGTCATTGTAGAATATGGAGGAACCCACCTTAGTGTCGACTGAATAGATGGGATGGTTATTTGGTTGTGTCTTACTACTTACCATATATTTCAGCAACACTTCTCTATATAACCATCTATCTTGGCTGAAAATAGGAATGGTAGCATATGACATGTCCATTTTCAAAGTCCCCTTTAACTTCGCAAACCACAACCTGGATAGAAGCATGCCAAACTTTGGGGGTATGTCTGCCACGACCACGTCCATAACCATGTTCTTCAAAGGAATTTGGGCCAACGATACAACTAAGTCCTTGATGATACCTAAGCACTTGAATTTCCTTGAATCAAAAGAAAAAATCTCCTTATAGGGTCTGGTGATATCCAAACCCAACTTGTCCATGATTATCTTTGGCATGAGGTTATGCGATGCGCCAGAATCCAACATGGTGTTATGCAGGTTCATGTCATGGAATTTCAAACTGACATAGAATGGGGGAACATCCTCAGTATCACTTGTCTCCTCAACGCGTGGACCAAACAGGATAGAAGGGTGATCATCTTGGATGTTCAAAATATCGGGGGTCCCTCCCATTTTTAACATTTTAATAATATTCTCCCAATACTCGCCCTTTCTGATAAGTTCATTGAACAGGACAAAGATTTTTATTTTATCCATTTCATGCTCAAAGTTAAAAGGGGGACATACTTTCTCTACCTCTTTTCCACATGCTTCCCTGCATGTTTTCGGTGCTTTCCTCGAGGCCTCCTCCTTTGACTTTTTATTTTCAGTTGCATCCTTGGTCGGGTTGTCCAGCTTCAATCATCTTGTAGAAGGGGTTTCCTCCAGAGGTTTCCTTATGGGATTTGTCTGCTAAGGCTCGATAGACACTTCCTTGTTCCTGAGGTTATATTTCTTCTGAAACTACATGATGGTGTTTTGATAAATTTTTCTAAACTCGTTTGTTTCCCAGGACAACGAGTCATCCGTTTCCCCAAACCATGCATCATCCGTCTCCAACACAAAATCATCATTTTTTCTCATGTATTGATCATGTTTTCCCTTCGTAAAAAACACGCACGGTTTCTTGTCATCACAACAATGCATTTGGTCTTTGAACATCTGATCGAATTCTTCGTCCGCGTAGTTGTTTTGGAAAGGAGGCCTTGTTTGTTGGTCACCTTGATCTCTCTTCTCCCTATGTTCCCTTTGTTTGATCTGAGGAACTTGACCCCTCCTGAGGTTATGATTTTTGTGTTGGGGGTCGTTTTGTTCTCGGGAAGCAGGTTTGTTTCCCATGGACATTCTCTCCATCATTTTCTCCATCATCTTCATCATCAAGTCAAACTTCTCATCCGAGGACCGAGATGTCAATGTTTGTGCGCCCCCATGGGGTTTCCTATCACCTCTATTGAACCTCTATTTGATCTTCCCTAACACCATCATATTTACCTCGACTTCGATCATGTCACTCATCATTGCATATATATTTTCTAATCTTCTTTCTCTCAGAAGCAGAGAAAAATCGTTGTCAAAAGAGTCTACATATCCCAGCTGCACGGCCCCAATGGCTGGCTAGACTTCTGTAGGGATTGAGTAATAAAATCTCATGAAATGGTCTGAGAATTATTGCACCATTAGTTCCTTTGACACCCTCTTCATATTATTATATTGTGTCAACAAATGCAAGGGGTTCTTATTTTCTCCCCATCTGGCAATGAAGGTTGCTTCGAACGCGGAGAAATATCGGATACTTTATGGTCATAGGGCTTTGAACCACTTCCTCACCTCCCCCGCAAAACTCAGTGTGAACAACCTCATTTTCACCTCTGCATAGTACACCGCCTCTAGGTCGACGAAATTGTTGAACCAATCTAAATGCTTTTGGGCTAAAACATTCCCTTCAACATCATAGAGCTTAATCCTTTGGCTATAATTCTGGGGAAAATCATGTAGTTGAGCAAGAAGAATTAGGGGGGCGAATCTGGTGACCATGGCTCTAGGAGGGTTGGGTATTTGGGGAATATTAATAGACAACAGGGCTTGGAATATATTTTGGTAAAAAATTGTCTCGTCCAAGCTATTTTTCGACTTAGACCTAAACAATTTTTGCTCAAATAATGCATCAAAATCAAGGTCATCAATGCTTTGCGCATCGTCTTTGGGTAAGGATAGGATTTTGTCCAGGTAATAGAACGGGTATGGCACTTTCTCTCTAGTCCTACGAAAAATTTTCTCAGGGTTGTACACAGGATCTACAGGGTTCGGGTCAGGTTTTTCTCTAGTATAGATCATTCTAGGAGCCAGGTTTCCCAAACTGTGCTACTCGGTGCTACTGGTCTTTTTGAATAGAGTCGCCAGGGTAAAGGTTTCAACTAGTGTATATGTTTGTCCCTCTGTTACCCTCAAGGGTCAAAACTATAACTTTAGTCATTCTCCGAGGGAAAATTTATTCAATTCCATCCCCGACAACAACGCCAGAATGTTAGCACTCTGTAAATCCATTCAGCTAATAAACATGCAATAGAGGTAACTATTTCAACCAACTTTGAGACCCAAAACTAGCCTTTCAGACCTAGAGAGGGCTCTCTCGGGAGACTTTGTCTTGATACAGGATATGGCTTTAAAATTTCGACTAGATTTAACACTGTCAAATAATAATTTTTGGTTCTATTGTGGCAAAAAAGTACGAATTTGGGCTATGGAGTTTATTTAAGAAAACGATGGAAACAAATGACTCGGTGACTAATATTGAGAGGAAAAAGGCTAAGTGAGAAACAGTCTTTAGTTTAAAATAGTCGTGTGTGGTGAATAGAAAACACAGAAAGAAACTCAGAGCACTGTTGAGGATGAATTCAGAGTTAACTTTAGAGGAAATACATTTTGTCTAAATGGCACGAACAAGGGGCGTTGTGCAGCGAATCCATAGGTTCGAAATTTTGTTCTGATTTAGATAGAAAAATATATGAATAAAGAAAATAAGAAGTACATACGCAAGGAAAGAAAAACAATACATTTAACTGCTCCAATTAGAATCTTTTCATCAAATCTTCAGGACTTTTGCATTAAATTTCGATCGAGCTTAAACTACATACGATAGTCACTGTCTATACCAATTTTTCCAACCAACCTGGATTACATCGAAAATATCAAATATATAGGTGAGGGCGTCCCTTGGGCTACCCTTCTCTTCTAACTAATATCTCTAAAAACTAGGAAACTAATTGTTTTGCGTTAAGGGACTCTTCGCATGATTCTTTTCCAAAAATAGACAATAAATACATCTGGCTACATCATGACTACTTGTATTCCGCCACAGGGATTCAGTTATTGACTAGATATTTTCATGAGAGAGTGATGTGTCAATGATTTCCTTCGATCAAGCATCTCAAGGACAAGTGTTTGTCAAAGTCCTACTATCTACTGTGACAACTGTGATTTTTTCCACGTGCTCATTTGCTCGGGGAATGTGCACGAAAAGTGGTTGTTGACTATCATGGTCATTATCAAAACAACAAAACATTTTAAGGAAATGCCTCCTTCAAAAATGTCAAGATTTTCTATCTGATTGAGGATACGAGAACAAACTCGGTTAATCTTGTTTCTTCTGCGCTCTGGTGAGAGTTGTGCGAGCTTTCTCCTCGACCGCTTCACATTCTATGAAATGATTCTCTTACCTATCTTCTAACAGCCTTTGTGTTTCTCACAGTTGTATGATTGTATCATGTGCCTCTCTGAGTTGTCTCTTGAGCCACATCACGTTTCCTCCATGGCCTTGCGCTTCTGACACTTCAAGGGTATTTGTCGCTAGCTATTTTCTCAACTCCCTATTTTCCTGGTAAAGTTTGATGATATTTAGTTTCGCCTGTTTCAACTGCTGAGATGACTCTTGAACATTAGTACCCACGACATCTGTCCTCCTCGTTCAGCTCCTACTTTCTCAGCTTGTACCTTCAAGATGTTCCATTTGAATAGTGTGCATAAGTAATTCCTCGGCAACCGATTTTGCACGTGGCTCATTTGGGACTTGGTTTTCCCTAGCTTCCTTGTTCTTCCTTGGCCTATCCCTTCTCCAAGGTATCTATTGTTGGGGAGAAAGGGCTTCTATTGTCCTTCCTTAATTCTCAGTTCCTTCCACTCTAAGTTATGCGTGGTGTGATATCATTGTTTCCGTGGGTAAAGGGAAAACTCCCTTTGGATCCTTTGGGACGCCTGTTGTGAGTCAGAACTAATCCCAGTAGATTTGGGGCTCGGTCCTGACAATTTTGCAACTTCACATGCCCTTTCTTATGTTTTGGTAGGTCTTCATGGTGTGACTGGTATTTATCCAGCGCGTGGTAGATCCAACAAATGCACAAGGTGGAAAATTCGATCAACCCAGACTTGCGAGAAAAATTACAAACAGTGCGTGGACCTGGTTTCACAAATAAAATCGGTGCAAAGCATCTAAAATTTATAATAGGTCAGGTGGAAGGAGGAATCGTGCTGAAGAATACTGAATTCATGGTGACTATATGTTTCAAATCGAATTGCAGATTTTCCATAGCACATCCCCGTGTGTGAAGTACATGCGATAAGGGCTGCAGGGAATACATGATACGAACGCCGCGATTTTTCATTCCCTTGACCTTCATAATGAGTTGATAATAGTTACTACACTTACCAACACAACTTCCATTAACTACTTGACTCGACCTGTGGCATGTAAAGACTACCTTTTAATAGGACCTGACTCTCTAGGAACAACATACCCATACCATTTACGCATGTTTCGACTCTGAAATCCATTTCCGTTTCCAAGGGCCAACCGACCACTTGCTGACTTCGATCCCTTCATTGTTACGTACCTAACTTCACATGTTTTTACACATGGGCCATAACTCGACTAAAACCGACTCTAATTGAAAGGAAAATGGTGGCACTAACAAACCCCATGCCCATTGAGTCTTGATCCTTAACCACTTCTTCCACTTTACATGGATTAGAGAGCGATCTCTTGGAAACACTTCTTGACCTAGGGAAATATCTACCTAATAGGACACCTCATCAAACCTCCCATATCCAAGCTTGGAAAGTCGAATAATGTATTTGAGAACTTACTTGTTTGACAAGGTAATCTTTGATGCACATTCTTAGGTGGCTCACTTATTGACTTGATTTACTCATCATGATATTTTGACTTGAGATCCTTGGAGGGCATGCTCATTTGTCTTTGCAGGAACTAATTGGTGGAAAGTTTTGGAGGAACAAGCCTAGATTGGGCTTCCATGGGGCTTGAATCCCATAGGTTGGATTCCAAGGGCCCGCATACTGGATGAGAGAGATGTACCTTTGGAGGCCTATAATATTACTTGAGAGACATGACCTAGCCCTCACATGCCAAACATTGTTCCTATGAGAGGAAAAACATCATCTTTTGGAGGCTTGACGTCATGCTTGAGGGGATTAAGGTGGTGATGGATACACATGGCATGTTTTTAAGGAAGAAACCCTTGGATCATGAATAATAAGGTTGTATTGGAGACACATGGCCTTTGGAGGCCCAACCCTACCATCTCCAACTCAACATTTTTCCTAAAAGTGCCAAAACGTCCCTCCTAAAGGGGTGACATCACTCTTGGGTTTTTCATTTGTGCAAAAAGTATACTTTTAAATGAATTATTTAGTATTATTTGTGTAAAGGGGAAAAATTAGGGTTGTTGACCCCTAGTCTTGTGTTTTATCCTAAAATTATGTGGACAAACTATCTTAGTGAAATTTTGTATAAATAGAGATCATAAGATCTCATTTCATAACATAACTCTCCCATCTTGGAGAGGTACTTGGATTGAAAGGATAGTTTATCTCTTGTGCTCTTATGTATGGCTATATCTTTAGTTATTGGTTTATGGAAGTGATACACTAGCCTTGGAAGGATTTTCTCTAGCTATTGTGGTGGTTTGTCTTAGATTTTTTCCTTGAACTGGTAAGATTTTTTACGATGTGCTATCATTTTTTATTCAATTCAAGGTTATTTTTCTAGATATAGGTGGGAAGTATAAGGGAATACACCCCTACCTTATCCTCCATCACTTTATTCTTACATTTTATTGGTTTAACAAGGGTTTCTAAGAGAAGTATAAGTGCATACACCCTCTTAGCCTAAACTCTAGTTAGGGATACTTTCCTTGGGTAGTAAGAGGATTTATACCCCAAAGGAGGTAGTACCTTTGGCTCTTTATTTTCTTAACTCCATTAACCCAATTATTAAAGGAACTAGTCATCACTTGTTGCATTGGAGGTATAAAATTGTTGCTTTAGGAAACATGAAATTTCATGATTTTGAAGTTGTTCCTAGTTGAATCAAATCTATGCTATAAATGCTTGTTTGAGCCACTAGGGAGTTTCATTTCTCTAATTATTTCCTATTTTTGTTGAAAATTTAACCTAAAACCATTAGGGCTGCATAAAACTCTAACCAAACGCTTCAATAATGCTTAATTTAATCGTTGAAAATTGCCTAAAATCTGCCCACATAATCTACTAAATACAATGCATATTTTGGAAAGTTTTAGTGATTAAATATTATGCTGTAATAACATGTTTGTTACAGACATAAGGCTGATAAATATCACTACAATTATCCTTTTATGACATCCTTTCTTTTTGTGCTAAAGTCTTGTTCTATCATTGTTGAGCTAAACTAGTTTTTACTAACTTGTCTCATGCTTATTCAATTGTATTTTTAGCACTTATATTGCATCCCTTATTATATTTTTTGTTCCAATATATATCATTGATTATTGCTACGATTAGGGAAAAAATATTAACTTTCTTTTCCACCTAACATTACTATATTCAAGTGTGTCTTTTCTTGTGTCTCGGGTAGTTACAAACACCCTTTGCATGCATCCAAATACTTCCAAACCTTAAACCTCCTGGAGACAAGTCATCAAGGCCAGATTTCCTCTTCCATCACTGACCTTTAGGGGGGTACTTCTATTATTTCCCTTCCATCCATATCAATCCCCCGAGGGTCACCAAGATCACCTCCCTAGAGTGACATAGTCACCCTCGAAGTGCAGGACCTATATCGAGGTGACATTGGGTATAGTGTCCCTTAGTTGTTTCCATTTTGGTGGTTGGGTCAGGCTTTTCCCAACCTACAACTTTTGTGATAACAAGGCCATATATCTTTCCATAAATGCAAGCCTTGGTATGTTCAAATACACACAATTCGTAACACATGTTGTTGTACATATCATATTGAGTATGGTTATTATTATCACACACACACACACACACACACACACACACACACACACACACACACACACACACACACACACACACACATATATTTCATGTTTTGCATAACACCCTTTTGCAGGAATTCCTAGTTATATCATCTCCACCGTCATCTAGATACTTTATTCACATCATCTTGTGTACAAGACCAAAGGATTTTTCATTTCATCAAAAAACATGCTTATATGGGACATGCCCCAGGTACGGTGGAATGACATTACTGAGCAAGTGCATCCATGTAAGCGATGAGTATGAATTGGGGAGGAAGCAGGTTACCTTGTGTTAAAGAAAAGGTATGAAGAACCTTACTCAAACATTCTCAAATATTGCTAGGATAAGGAAAGATAGTTGGGAATGTTACCCAGAGTTTATAGCCTTAAATTCAAAACAATCACTCGATCCACAGGTAATATGTAGGAGGAACCAAGGTTGATTTTATATATTATATGTAACTATGAAAAAGAAAGAAAGAAAAAATATACATAAGTGTGTACATGGATAAGAGACAAGGATAAAAGAAAATTTTGAAAAATATCATTAAGATACACATGTGAGACCGAAATCATAAATCTGATTTTTATATTAACTTCATTCTAATATAAAAAGATGAATTCTCTTTACAAACCCCTGCAAGGGTGGGGACCAAATTCATACTTAAAAGTCCCTGATGGGCACCATAAAAAAATAATTTGAAAACAAAATAAAACTGAAGCTAAATATCTGGATCAACTTACCATAAAAGTGTTGTCACTTGACTCTGCAAAATATTATTTATTAGTCATGAAATCTAATCCACAAACAAACAAGAACACACAAACTATCAAAGATAGATCATACACCTTTAGAAACAAGTTGTTGAAATATATGATTCAATTTTGAATCTTGTTACCTTCAATAAGACCATGTTGTCGTCAAGATGGTTTAGCTTTCTAGTAAACTTAAAATGAATGAAAAAAAGAATTACCTCACAAGTATAGAGAAGACCTTATGTCAGAAGTTCCCTTTTTGTTCTCTCTCTCCCTTTGTCTCTTCTTTTGAGTGAGATTTTATTCTTTTTTCCAATAAATTATGATAGTTCAACTACCTTTCTTTTGTTAATCTTAGTTAGCTTAACTAATAATTTGAGACAAATAAATAATAATAAATAATAAAGGGTCTATTTAAATAATAACTAAATAGGTAGGACCCCTTGTCACTCCAATTTTCATTTCCTTAATGATCATCAAAATATGAAATACAACACCCCAAAAATTAACTCAAATATTCACCTTGTAACTTCCATCCTCATATAAATAGTCAAATATTTTAGTATTAAGATAAAACATGACTATTGCTCAAAAATAGAATTATATCCATGATGTCCAAAACATTATGTCTAAATGTATCTTTGTTGTCCAAAACATTTTTTCATCATACACATAAAATCTATCCTAAAAAAAATAACATTAAGAAGCATTAAAACCCATATTTACTGTGAGAGGTGGTTTGCCTTTTTTCACTGTTGCCTTCCTTTGATCCTTTTTTTGATTTGTATTGTGAAAAAACCTTCAATTGATTGGAATCTTGTGGGTGGATTTCACCGATGACATGGGAGAAACTATATATGAGGTGGATATGAGAAGACATTGATTGACATACCACCCCTACCTCAACAGGTTCTGCTTGACCACCCGACCTATGGATCTTCAAAACTCTGGAGCCAAAACATCTCTTCGAGTCCCCTGTAGGAACCTTCAATCACAAAAACCATAGGTCCTTATACGAAAAACCCGCTTGCACGAACTAGCACTGGGTGCGAGCCTTCCTCCACACGACCACGAGCTATGACTTGGTCCACGCCAAAAGGCATATTTGTGAATCGTGACCTCGGGGATGTTGGTAAGATACAAACCCAACACTCCAACCTATGAAACCTTGAAACCCAACAAGGGGCCTAGATAGCACTAGCCCTTTTCCTTATGCGCTCCACGTGACCTTTCGCTAGGAACTGAGTCCCAGCTCCCAAAGATTTTAGGTCTTCGCGGTTCAAAAAAATCCACAAGCAACTCTTACTTCCCTTCCAAATATTTGACTCTCGATGATCTAATGATCTAGATCGACGGTCCAGATCCTCCAAGATCCAACGGTCCAAATCTAATCGTTGATTCTCTTTTCGTGACTTCAGGAAAGTCTTCACCTCGATTTTATCGATGACCAAAACCCCAAACCATACCCATGCTGAATCAATGGTTCACAGGTATCACTATCCAATGACCTGGATTCAATCTATCTTTCACGTATTGGGGATTTGAAAACCAAGGCAAAACCTTGTTCTCCCAACTTGCGATCTCTGATATCCAAAAACAAACCAACATTCTAGATCTATTGGGATCGACGGTCCCTATCTATCCTGAGCTTCAAGAGTTGAATGGATCTCTACCTTATCCTCCTCATAGCTCTATTTGATCCAATGGTTCATGAAAAATCGATACTTCTCCCTCGAAGCTTTCCACTGTCCGTTCATACCTCAATGAGTCACGACCAAACAACTTGGCGCCGACTCCCTGAACTTGATTTTTTTTGGGTGACTGCAAATTTATTCCTCATTTTGGGAGTTTTGAACAACGCTAGCCTTCCTGATCTTGTTCTTTCCAAAAATCTTGGATTCTAAAATAATCATGCATGCACGCCTTGCACAACTTTCACAACAACTTCTGGTTATCCAACGTTTTCCACTCTATGGACTCCTTGAAACATAGATTCTTCAACTGCTCTGTGGGGTTGAAGAAATCTAACGCTTTCCTCAGCCTGCACACTCCTTGCATGACTCTATGTCACACTCACACTTATGTTGGTATAAGTACAACGATATCCCTCCTAATCTTCTCTGAGATAAAACTCAGAAACCTGTCGACACACTCCTTGCAGACGTTCAATGCACCCCTTGCAGGAATTATCAGGAAGAGAAACAATTGAAACTCATACTCTCCCTCTCACAGACTTCATACATTCAACATGAAATTACACACATAAGTCATTGAAACAAATGCATAACAAAGACTAGAATTAACTGTAAATATACCATTCAACAGATGTAAACAAAATTCAAAAAACACCATGACTTTGGATCAAATATTTCTTATATTAATCTAGGTGCATATGTACATGGGTTCAATAGTATCAACTAATTGCTTATACAATCTTCTACAGTCTCTTCTCTTCTATTCTCTTACTCTTCAGATCTTACAATTACAATGAGAATAATTGATACAATACAATGCATAGAGGGAGCTTTGTAGAGTTTTCCCTCCTACAACTCTAACTATCTATTCGAATTAAAATCTCTACAACTACTTTACATTGATTACATTAAATGCCTATGTTCGATAGATGAGAGCTATGCTCAATATCTGCGTTACAATCTCAAAAAATTTAAGGGAAATTACGTCCCCGCAACTATTACATTAATGTTCCTCTTTTCAAATTCAAAACGTTCTCAAAATGTGCGTTGGTGCATTTCCAGTTGTCTTCCTCTCTTGCAATTGATTTGCTGGCTTGCTTACGATGCTCCTGCATCATACTCCTCTGGCTGAAAAATTCATGAACTCTTGTTCATGTGATCCTACACTGTTTTTCCATGTCTCTAGATCTGCACTTCATTTTCCCAACTGGCATCCTCAATCAGGTGTCCTTTCCATTTTACCAAATATTCAAAATATGTCTTTCTTTGGGTCTTCTTGCTAACTCATGATTGGTGATCTTTTCCATCTGCGGCTTTTCAACTACAAGCATCTGTTTGACCCACTGAATTTCCTTCTGGATTTCTACTTCTCCCACTTCATCTTCTCTGTAACGATATAGATATGTTGTTTTGAATATGGGAAATATTTGTTACACCTGATCTACTATGCTCTTGTATTCCTGGTTGGAATTTTGCAACCACTCTTTAATCTTATTGTGGATCTCTTTCATTCCCACTGCAAAATATTTCTCTCCAGCACTTCTAAACTCACTTTGCTCTAATTCTATCAACTCATATACTCCTCTTGTCTGCATTCCATACATTATTTGGAATGGACTTTATCCTGTGCTCCTATTATTTGAGTCGTTATATGTAAACTTCGCTTGCGGAAGAATCTGGTCCCACTGTGTATGGTGTTCAGTAACCAAACTCCTCAACAAGTCCCCTAAACTTCGATTTACTACCTCAGTCTGTCCATCTGTCTAAGGGTGATATGCTGAGATAAAAGATAAATCCATTCCCAACTTCTTCCATAGTGTCCTCAAAAAATGACCAACAAATTTGGTATCCCTATCCGAAACAATACTCCTGGGTAAACCATGAAGTTGAACAACTTCCTTGAAAAATAGATTTGCAATGTGTGTTGCATCACTGGTTTTCTGACATGGAATAAAATGTGTCATTTTTTAGAATCTGTCGACTACCACAAATGTGGAATCACAACCTCTTTGTTTCCTCGGTATTCCTAACAAAAAATCCATGCTTACCACATCCCACGGCCTCTCTGGTACTGGCAATGGTTGATACAATCCTGTATTTTGTCTTTTCCCCTTTGCGTGATGAAAAATTCTACATTTGTTGACAAATTTCTTGACATCTGTCCTCATCCCTGGCCAATAATATAATTTGTTCAGTTGCGCAAATGTTTTTTCATGGACAAAATGTCCAGCCAATCCTCCACTATGTTTTTTCCTTCAAAAGGTTTTCTCTCATAGAACTCTTTGGGATACACAACTGATTTCCTTTGAATAACAGTCCATCTTGGATCAGGTATTCAATCCATTGGCTTATGTCCCTTAAAACATGATTCTCGCATGCTTCATAAGTGTCCTTGAAATCTGAATCATCTCTGTACATATCCTTCAAGCTATCAAAACCTAATCGCTTCACGTGAAACTCCTGCAGAATCAAACATTTCCTACTCAACGCATCAACAACCATGTTAGTAGTTCCAGAAATGTGGTTTATAACAAAAGTAAAGTTCTGCATAAATTCAACCCATTTTGAATGTTTCTGGTTCAATTTCTCCTATCGAGTTATGAATTGTAATTTACAATCCATTCATCACATTCCCTCATTCTAATTTGATGATATCCTCTTTTCAAATCAATTTTTGAAAAAAACTTTGCTCCACTCAAGCAATCCATCTTGGGTAAAGGAAATCTATACCTAATGGTTATTTTTTTTATAGCCCTCGATTTTGTACACATCCTCCATCCTCCATCCTTCTTCGGACTTAACACTATTGACATAGTGCATGGATGCAAGATTTCTCTAATCAATCCCTTGTCCATCAAATCCTGGACTTGATTCTTGACTTCTTCATTCTCCCGCAGCATCAGTTTGTACGTTTATTTGTTTGGTAAACTCACCCCTAGTATAATTTCAATGTGACGGCTTATACTCCTGATGGGTGGCAACGAACAAGGTAAATCATCCACCACTATATCAACAAATTCCTCCAGCAGTTCTTGAATTTCCTCAGGCAGATCATCTATTTTGGTATTGGTCAAGATGACTCTAGGTTTCCTAACCACAACAAACTGCATATCTTCTTCTTTCTTGACTTCCTCTAGAAGTTCCTTCCCAATCATGATAAGTACAGTATTCCGTGCTTATGCTTTTGCCTTTTTGTCTTCAATTGGTAGCAACATATGTGTCCTACCATTCTTCTCCAAGGTGTATGTATTCTTCCTTCCATCATGGAAAACATTTCTGTCATATTGCCATGGTCTCCCCAACAAAATATGATAGACATCCATGGGAATAACATCACATAAGATCTCATCTCTATATTCCCCTATCTTAAATTCAACTAAACATTGTTTAGTGACAGTTACTTGATGTCCTTTTTGCAACCATTAGACCTTGTATGGGCTCGGATGTGCAATTGTCTCCAACTCCAAATTTTCCACCATATCTATGGATACTATATTATATGTGCTTTCACTTTCCACTATCACCTTGCATACCATGTCTTTTGTCTTGCAAGTAGTCCTAAATAAATTGTTCCTCTGGACTGGATTCTCCACCTCTTTCTTTGGCTTCAAGAGAATTTTCCTCATCATCAATGAATTCTCGCCTTCTGCATATTCTGCCTCAACATTTAGTCTTTCTGCTTCTGAAATGTGAGCTTCACCTCCTCCATATATTTTTCTATTGAGACATTCAAAATATTTATGTCTGATATTTCCACAGACAAAACAATTTATTTCACCTCCTCTGCCTCTTCCTCTTGCTCTTGCTCGAGGAAAAGTGTTCCTATCGGCATATTGTCCTCTTTGTGAGCTCCCTCCCCTTTCTGGGTGGTTATTAGGTTTCTTCTCTTCATCCTTGGGCTTCTGTACTCTGTCCTGGGAAACTTCTTTGCCTATGATCTGACTTCTACCTCTGCCCCTTTTACCTTTCTTTTGGGCCAATTTTACTTCTGCCTTTGAAGCAATTTGATAAGAATCTTCCACAATCCTAATTGTCACCATGCTCATATCATCCTGAATCTCATATCTCATGCCATTCATGTATCTAGCGACTTTTTCATCATCACTCTTGTGATGACCAGCTCTAATGTTTAGCTTGTAAAATTCCTCAGTATATTCTTTCATTGTCATCGCTTTCTGTCACAAATTTTGCATTCTTCAGAATAGTTTTATTTGGTAATATATGGGTATGAATTTGGATTTCATCTTCGCTACCATTCTATCCCATATTTTAATTCTTTTCTTGCCTTTGCAACTCCTATCAACCTGCAGTTCATCCCATGATAGTGTTGCATACCCTTTCAGTCTAGTGACAACATGTTTAACTCTCTTATCTTCTTCGATATCCTCATAGTTGAAGTAATTATCTAGAGCTCTAAACCAATCTAGCAGCTCCTCAACATATAAGTTTCCTTCATACATTAGAATGTCCATTTTCTCTCTGGAACCTATTCTTGCAACAACTTTGAATAGACGTTCCTCTGCAGCATCCTCAACTACAACTTCTTCTTCTCCAGCTCTGGGTCCATTCTCGCTTTTGGCTTCACTGACGTCTCCAACATCAATTGTTTTCCTCTGTGTTGTCTCCATAGCATCCAATAAGTCACGAATTTGCCTCATATCCCTTTCTATGGCTAGATCGAGCATGGGTCTCTCTTGACGTCTTCTTGGTAGAATTGTTTCAATCTATCCATGCAGAATTCAAATCACAATTGTCCCCTATCTTCCCTCTACAGAAAACAAAGGTGTATTCTCTGATACCACCTGATGCAACACCCCTACCTCAGCAGGTTTTGCTTGACCTCCCGTCCTATGGATATTCAAATATGGAGCCTAAACGGCTCTTCGGATCCCCTGTAGGAACCTTCAATCACAAAAACCACAGGTCCTTACATGAAAACCCTGCTTGTGCGAACTAGCACTAGGCGTGAGCCTTCCTCCACATGACCACATGCTATGACTTGGTCCACTCCAAAAGGCGTATTCGTGAATCACAACCTCGGGGATGTTGGTATGATACAACCCCAACGCTCCAACCTCCCAAACCCCGAAACCTGACAAGGGGCCTAGATAGAACTAGCCCTTTTCCTTATGCAGTCCACACAACCTTTCACTAGGAACTGAGTCCCAGCTCCCAAATATTTCGGGTCTTCGCGGTTTGGAAAAATCTGTGAGCATCTCTTTCTTTCCCTTCCAAATCTCTGACTCCTAGAAGATACGATGATCTAGATCGACGGTCCAAATCCTCTAAGATCCAACAGTCCAAATCTGATCGGTGATTCTCTTTTTGCGACTTCAAGAAAGTCTTCACCTCGATTTTCCCGATGACCAAAACCTCTAACCGTACCCATGTTGAATCAATTGTTCACAGGTCCCGCTATCCAATGGCATGGATTCAATTCGGCTTTCACGTATTGGGGATTTGAAAACCAAGGCAGAACCTTGTTCTCCCAACTCCCAGTCTCTGATATCTCGAAACAAACCAACGTTCCAGATCTATTGGGATCGATGGTCTCTATATCTCCTAAGCTTCAAGAGACGAATGGATCTCTAACTTATCCTCCTCGCAACTCTATTTGATCCGACGGTTCCTGGAAAATCGACACTTCTCCCTTGAATATTTCCACCATCCGTTCAGACCTTAATGAGTCCTGACCAAACAACTTGGCGCTGACTCCCTGAACTTGATTTTTCCTGAGAGACTGCAACTTTCATCCTCATTTTGGGAGTTTCAAACAATGCTAGCCTTCCTGAGCTTGTTCTTTTTACAACTCCTATATTCTAAAAGAATCATGTGCGCATTCCTTGCACGACTTTCACAACAACTTCTGGTTATCCAACGTTTTCCACTCTGCACACTCCTGGAAACAGAGATTCTTCAACTTCTTCGTGGGGTTGAAGAAATATAACACTTTCCTTAGCCTGCACACTCCTTGCACGAATCTGTGCCACACTTGCACTTCTATTGGTATAAGTACAACGGTATCCCTCCTGATATTTTCTGAGATAAAACTTAGAAACCTGTCGACACACTCCTTGCAGATGTTCACTGCACTCCTTGCAGGAATTATCAGGAAGAGAAACAATTGAAACTCATACTCTCCCTCTCACAGAATTCATACATTCAACATGAAATCACACACATAAGTCATTGAAACAAATGCATAACAGAGACGAGAATTAACTGTAAACATGCCATTCAATATATGTAAACAAAATTAAAAAAACACCATGACTTTGGATCAAATCTTTCTTATATTAATCTAGGTGCATATGTACATGGGTTCAATTGCATCAGCTAATTTCTTATACAATATTCTACAGTCTCTTCTATTCTATTATCTTTCTCTTCAACTCTTACAATTACAATGAGAATAATTGATACAATACAATGCATACGAGGGAGATTTCTAGAGTTTTCCCTCCTACAGCTCTAACTATCTAATCGAATTAAAATTTGTACAACTACTTTACATTGATTACATTAAATGCCTATGGATGGAATATGAGAGATATGCTCAAGATCTTCATTACAATCTCAAAAAATTTAAGGGAAATTACGTCCCCCCAACTATTACATTAATGTTCCTCTTTTCAAATTCAAAACGTTCTCAAAATGTGCGTTGGTTCATTTCCAGTTGTCTTCCTCTCTAGTGCTTGATTTGATGGCTTGCTTATGATGCTCCTGCATCACTGATTCAAAGGAATCTCTGGAATACTTCGAAGTATTGGCCATCCCTTTTCCTTTATCTAATTATGTCTCGGGGATGGTAGTTTTTAATCTCTTTCTTGCATGAGAGGACTGGACTGGTGAGGAAAAACGATCATCTTGGGAATTTGGGTTGAATGGTAGTGGAGGAGGGGGTAATGGTAATGATATTGTAGGCCAACCATGATGATGTGCAACAGACTGATGTACAATTTCTTTCCATCCATCATTGGAAGGTGGATCTGGCCACATAGAAACATGAGGGGGGACAAAGACACCAGAATCCCTTGGCCAACTAAATTGAAGAATCCATCTTGGAAAAGATTATTCAATTCTTGCGGATCAATGTAAAAGTGAATTGAGAATACTGGCCTTCTATGGCCCCTTTTTCCAATTATTTCCTCTACCTCTGTTTTCACCTATGTCATTGCTTCCCATGTTAAAAAAAACTCATCCTGAAGCAGTATTCCAATCAGAATATGAAAAATTTTAACGGTCCATTCATTAATACTCTACCTAAATAAAATCAAAATGTTGACTCTATCATTCACAACAAAATCATAATAAATCCATCCATTGACACAACCCACCACATATCGAATTCGATAATCAATTGCAATTGAACAGGGAATTATAGGGTCATTGGGAAGATGGGGTGATTTGTAATGAATGAAAAATGGTAGCATGGATGGGAACCAAGAAATAGATATTTTTCAAGCAAAATGGAGAGCCCCTTTCTTCTAAAAACAATGTATCCATATCAAAATTTCCAACTCAAGTCATCATCCAATCCTTTTGAATTCTTTCTTCTTAAAAATGAAACTCATAATAACAGAACATGGGATGAATTAAATTTTATTAGGAAGGTGGTGGGCATATAATGAGCAAAAAATGAGATAATGAACGTGAATGAGACGATTATTGTTTTGTTACATGAAATAGCATTCATTGATTTTAAAATCATCATTACCATCATTTTCCAAAAAACATTTGGATATTCACTGTATGCCATGCCAATTATTTCCAAAGTAATATGACAAAACTCCCACCAACTTATGTGTGTGCCATAGCATTCTTTTTAAACTTCAACACACAGAATCCATGACATGGAAACAATTATTTTAAACTGCTCAATATAAAATTCAAATAAAATTTCAGTTCTAACAAACTTGTAAGTTTTATTTTCCCCTTTTTCCTTTAAAATATAGATATCCTTTTAAACTAGAAAAACGTTATGTAGGAGACTATTTACAAAGCCAATTCAACTTAGACATAATCAAAATCAAAATTCCTCAAGTCCGCATGAGAGGCTGATAAAATAAACATAAATCCATCGACCTTTCATTATACAAAATTTACACCACAACCTCAAATAATAGTTGCAAAAACAAATCGGGTTCGAAACCCCAATGCAAACTTGATGGTCATTGTTTCATCAAATTCATTTTAACTTTAAAATAGACCAAATTCCCTCATAGATAAATAACAAATGAGCCACAGTTTTGTGGTTCTAACTAATCTTTCCCACTATTGGGTCGAGACCTTAAACAAAAATTCAAATCTGGGTTTACATTCATTTACTTGGTCACATATTGGATGGGGAAACAAGGCCTGGAGAAGACATATGGGCATTGGCTGCAAGAAAATCGAAAACAATTCCTTCCCATCACAAACTTCCCAAAGTGGTCATGAGACAATACACAGGTCTCCATAACTTTTCAAACAATGGTAATGTTAATACGAAAGCGTTGCAAATATTCCAAGTTCTAGATATGAGGTGAGGATACAATACAATAGAAACAAAACTTGACTATTATTTTCCCCTTCCTTTTACAGAGAACACCCTTTAAATTTAGTCACAAGAAATGAGTCAAACCGAACGTATTCACCATAAGACGTTTTCGAACGACCATAACATAATAATACCAGTGTTTGCTCCAGGTGCAACACAACCACATACCTCAAACATAATAGAATGTCAAATGATATTTCCAGTTTGAAACACTTAAATTCCAACATGAAGAAATCCAAATCGAAATGCATGTTACATGGCCAGAATACCCACAAAAAATCCATTGTAAACTTTGGAAAACAAACACATTTTGCATGCAAACTCTAAGAGCCAACAAGACAATTTTATCTGTAGCAAAGCTAATAATCCATGGATAAAGAGGTAAAAGTCCATACTTGTAAGAAGAATGCTATAAAATTAACAGAGAACAATTATTTTTTCACCAAAGGCCGAGCACAATGGAAGAGTTACTAACCAAAGCAATCAAAACAAGCGCGAGAAGTATAGACAAGGTGGTGGATTCAAGCTTGTTATGAGGAAAATCACTCTATGGCATGGGGTAAACAAAAACAGAAAGAAAGACTGCATAAATCAACTCTAATCTCAAGTATTCTATATAAATGAAATGCTAACATGACAATATCAAGAGCCTAACTCGTCTGGACATTTGATGAAGACCATCATTGAGCATGTAACTCAAAGATTTATACCTGCAACTTGTCCTCAACAACCAATATACACAAGCATATGGTGATAATTTATAATGTTAGCATATAAAATAACATAATCCATTAACATACATAAAAAATACTCCCATGGAATAACAATTCAAATATTTGCAAGATATCAATTGGATGAGAAAAGAGTATTTCTATTAAAATGATCAACATAAGTATACAAGTGACAAACTTTTTTGTCAGCACATATCGGAACCGATAAAATAAGTCCCTTCCAGTTGGGCCTCCACCACTTCAATCATCCACCAAATGAAAGCTCATATAAAGGAGACAATGACGTTCTCCATCAAAGAGGGAAGATATTGGGGGTTGAACATTATGTTCATACTTTCAAGGATAAAGGGATGTAGACTAAATGTGAAGTAAAATTTCTCCAGAGTATATTTGCTCTCAAAATTTGAATTCTCTCCTCTTCCACGACTTGGATATGGCTCAATTTATAGCCTTCAAATGGAACTAAAGGGACAAGTCATAAAATTTCCAATATATGGAATGTCAAGGACCATGGATCTCGTGAAGTGACATGGAAACCCGACACAATTTTTATTTTGAGCACCAAACCCGATGTACGTGGGATTTAGTGGTGTAACATGTGTATATGAATGATGTCTAACTGGTAGGGCACATATATGTGGAAAAATACGATTTTTTGGCTCTGGAAGTACAAAAGGGGACTTCAAGTCTGCATAGGGAAATGGAAAGGCCATCCAAGCAAGTTTCATGGGCTGAGGAACAATTTTCTATAACATATTCCCCCTAATGTGTGAGGTCAGAGGAGTATCTGTGATGGTTGAAATGCATTATAATTCCTAGAAGTGGAGTGATAAAGACTCAGATGGAAGTGTTAGTTTCTCATGAGAATATCACAATCCATAATGACCTTGTACACATGGCTACAAATTTAAATTACATTGCAGATCCATGTGAAAATATACCAAATAGTTGTTCATGGCCATGAATAAGCAATACAAAGTAGACACATGCCATAGGATGTCATAGTCATGAACAAGGCCTAGTGGAAACTCATCTCATAAATCAATCTAAATATATCTATATATAATGGAGTACAATCTAACCTCCCATGATCACTGAATTCATATAGGTACTGGTCCAATGAATGATAACAATAACTTAGGAAAGATGCTAATGTAAATTGATGTCTTCTACACTATCTACCAAAGGTGAAAATCTACATCATGTGAATAGAGGAGTTGACATTGAACACAATGAGACTTCATTTGATTACCAATCATTAAGCTATACCATTAACAAATGTGAGACAACCTACCGATAATGAAAGTAGGTATCAAGGCACCGAGTACATTCTTACAAGTGTGAATAAAGGTGTTGAGGTCGAACACTTGAAGAATCCATCGATCAGGAGAAATTGATGTATTTCCAACTATCTATGGTGGGATAACCTTCCATTGATGACTGCAAGCCTCCGGATACTCATAGGACTCTAGGCCTCGTTTTCAAAATATATTAGTTGAAGTTGATGGAAGGAGACCTGTTGAAAGGAGATAATTAAGTCATCTCTCATCAGTTAGCACGAGGTACAAAGCAATAGCTTGATGATTTGGAGGAACTTAGACTAAGAGGATGTTAATGAACCTGTGCGTCTTTCGCATGCACCATATGCAACTAGTGCACGAAAAATACCCTCTAAATAGGAGCCAATAAGGAAGACTTTCGACAAAGGAAAGGAAAGCACTAATAATTATAATGGCATCCAAGACACTACATGAATCCCAATGTGTGAATATATTTATTTCCGTTGAACACAAGGGAAACCCCCCATTCAGCGACCAATGAGGAGATGTCGACTGTTGGTTTCAAGGTTACCTACCCATAATGAAAGTAAGACCGGGGTGCATGGTAGGACTAAAACTTCATGTGACTCTAACACACACTGAGGGTATGGCCGACATGCAAAGTCAAGAGTTTTGAGGGATTGTCGACACATGCTTATAGACTTCATTTGAACAAGAGCATGAAACATATGGACAACTCAAGCAACATAGACTTTATGATGAAACTTCATGATGCAAGAAGCATCGAAAAACTCTCCATAGGGACTGGAAGAGTAACCATTCAAAGGAGTAAACTCTAAGTAACGAGCTTATCTTTCTAAGGTCATGATAAACCCAAAATCTGGATGACAATGGACTCAAATGTTTGTTCTTTGTTTAAAGGCGACACAACTACTTCCAATATGAGATAATATTTTTTCTCGCCCATATTTTTTTGTTTTTTCATAAGAAAATGAATGCTATGATACAAGAGAGGAAATGAGTGTCATGAGTAAGAAACTGTCTCCAAACAGTGGAACATTCTTATTCTCAATACAAGGAAGTTCATGCGGGGCATGGGCACTCAGGGGAATGTTTCCTCATAGAGTACAGGGTGCCAAGCTGCAAAAGATATAAACAAGGCTCTTCTTGGATAGTGATGCAAATTGATGAGGTAAGAGGATTATAATGAGAAAGAGGGAACCACCAATAGGCTCAATACTGTGATCAATATAATGGAATGAAATTACAACTTAACTCCAAAGAATTTCCTTTTTCTTAAATTTAGTCCCCTAGGCCCGAAAAAGTATAAAACAATACCCAGGAGAACTCTTCTAGCCAATGTTGACTAGAGTGTTCCTTTTTCGTAAATAGTCCACTTGGTCCAAAAAAGAGTTAAACTTAGACCAGATAGAAGTCCTTTTAAATTCATTTGACAAGTGTGAAAGTGATAATTTCACTCGACAATATTTTCACTTTTTTTAGAGAGTCAGAAAAGATCTTAACTAAGACTCGGGGATGTTTTTCTAAGCAACATATCATGGGAGAGGCCAAGGCTCCCATGCAGGACTCCTGTTGAAAGTCAACAACCCGCAGGTAGTTGAACAAGCTTGGGAGAACCTAAAACTTTCCAAGACGAGGAGGATAAAATAACTACAAAGGATCCTTGTAGAGAAGGAATCCAAGGCTCTACAAGATCATCTCAATCAAAGGAAACCATCCTAGGACTTGTAGGGAGCATACTCGGAGAGAGTGGAATGCTCCCTTGTTCAGAAGGTATAATACTATAATTTATAAGGACATGGTTGAAAGACGTATCACCCTCCAAAACAAGAGTGGGATTGACCAAATATTGCATCAAAAATGCCACTTCCTTAGACTAGTCACCCTCCAAGAGAGGAGTGGGATCAGACGGAGATTGCATCGAAACGACCACTTCTTCAGTCATTGGTTGAATAGGATGTGAGAAAACATGGTCAAGAGATGCATGAATCCAAAAAATAGGAGTGTTGTTGGTCAAGTATTGCATCAGCACAACCATTGTATCAACCAAAGAAGGATTAGAATGTTGGGAAACCAAATATGACTCAGAACATGAAGGGCCCCCAGACAAGGACCACACTTCTTGTACCACAATATTAGCAGAGCACAAGTGAGTTAGATGAACTCATTTTAAAAGCCTAAAAAAAAAATTAGGCTTACACCCTTTATGTCAAGGCTTCTCAATCGTATGAATGCCCCCAACATGACTCCCAATGGTTAGTAATATTCTCCCATCATGACTTGCCGAGGATAATAGTAGATATCCAACATGACTTGTTGAGGTTGGTGATAAATCCCCGACATGACTAGAAGAGGTTGGTGATGAATGTGCAATGTGACTAGCAATGACTAGAGTTGTGCCCCCAGCATGACTTGCAGTGGTTGGTTGCATGTATTCAACATAACTTGCATAGGTTGTTGACCTATCTCCAACATGACTAGCAAAGGTTGGTGATATAATACCATTATGGCTCACAGTGACTGGACTTGTGTTTCCAACATGACTTACAACGGTTGGTTGCGACATATGAGACCAAGGTTAAGGGAAACATTGCCTTTGAGAAATTGCAAGCTAGGAAGGGTTCTGGTATACACCATGGCCCTGTATGGAAACATAGTATCCTCCTCCAAATTGATTCATAAAGGGTTGTAAGGGAATCATCACAAAGGAAGTCGCTTGTGAATAGAAAGAGACATGACAAGGGTTACTCATGTGAGGATATATGTTGCCCCCAAAAGAAGGAACTTTGTGAAGGGGGTTTCCCATACTATAAAAATGACTCCCCTCGGATGAAACACCAGAGGACAGAAGGAGGTCCTCCATGAGAAAAGTGTTCATAGGAACAAGCACAATGGAAGAAGGATAAATGGACAATATATAAGATTTAAAAGAACCTCCCATTTGAGCACTTGATCCTGGAAAAGTGAAGCTGGAATTGGGTCTAGAGGAAGGAGGATTCCAGCCTCATACCATAGGATTTGGTTGACGGATATGATTCCCACCAAACGAAAAGGGAGAATAAGGAGGCATCATGCCCCCAGACCCAAAACTAGGATTCACATAAGAAGACGAGAGAGAGGATGGCAAGTGCAAAGACATGTCTAGAATACCAAAATAAAAAGGATTAGAGGCCCAAGGTATTGGTTGAGTATCATGATTCAACGTACCACTTAGAAATACAAAAGGATTCGTCCCCATGGAATGAGAAAATACCATGGGATGGGTAGTGCTAAATGAGGGAATCACGGGGGCTCCAGTAACCATAGCAATGAAAAATCAAGATGAAATACAAAATCCTAAGGCCAAATAATAATTAGAGAGCACACCAAAGTAAAGAAAAAAATCCAATGCACACAAACAGGATATAGTGGATGAAAAAGGGGCATCCCTCACTAGAGTAGGAATGTCTCTCCCAAAAGGGGCCTAAGACTCCCTTCAAAATATTGGAAGTATCAGAATTAGTTATAAGGGCCATTGTGGGGCTTAACAACGTAGTCGGTCACATCCCCCTAGAGAGGTAATCCTTCATAAAGGTTGTGTGTTGTCCGACCCTTATCTAAATTAGGGTACCTCCAGAATAACCCCTGCAAGTAACCTATGTGGATACCTATGTCAAGCAACTAGAGACACCACGGTATAACAATGCACAGGATAACAGTCGTAAGTCGGGTCCACTGTATGGGTAGGGTAACAAAGCCTAAAATCTTGAAAGAATCACCTCTCATGGAGCTAAAGGTACAATCAAGACCCCCAAATACGAATAGATCCCCAGAAATATATCTAACGCTAAGAAGGTATTAGAGGGATATCTCTGCAACCAACTTCGTGTGACTTCGTGTTTAACTCCAGTGTGAGCAGAGCATCCTAACGTCACAAATTACACAATGGATTTCACCACTCCTTGGTTAGACACATATGTTTAGTTTAATAGCCTTGGATAATTTTACTCGCAAAATCCTATTCCAAGGCCCTGTATCCTATGTTTTTTTGTGTACTTCGAAAAATAAAATTGTTTCTAATCAATTTTAATTAATCAATGTTACTTTTAATGGATTTGTTTACTCAAGAGATGTTGTCATGAAATCGATGTTATTATGACTCAACATATCAAAGAAATGAATATAAACATAGTGCTAAGTCTTAATATTAAATTCTCAAAAGATGGTAAGCTTTTCAAATGCAACTTTCAATGCAATTTCTACAATTTCAATAAAATTCAATTCTTCCACATATGTCAAGATCAAAACTAAATAGCCAAAAGAGAAAATGCCATAATGAAAAATGAGCATTTTTTTTTGTATTTTCGATATAAATAAACGAAAAATGCAAGGACTGAATAGTAGATTGATATAGAGACCCTACTGAAATAAAAAAGAGACAATCCAAGCATGATACTAAGAAGACAACACTCAGACCAAGATGCAAGGAAAACCAATGAAAAATATGATAATAAATAATATCACCCGAAAATTCAACAACAAGAAGGTTTCCTATCACTCTATAAGCACTCAACAGTTAGGACAGAGACCCAAGAAGACTCAAAAACCAACCAAACTCACATTACAAACACCAAACTCATCCAGTAAGAAAAAAATTTGATGTACACGACTGTTTGAGTAAAACTCCCGTATGTACGCGTTTGTCGAGGGAAAACCCATGTATATGTAGTAAAACACTACCAAGGAAAGGATTAAGCCAATAAACTCGGATGAAAAGTAAAAATAGGTTGTCAAGTAATCAAGAAACAAGGAAACTTAGGCTAACAGAGAGAAATTGAAGGAGAAAAACACTCCGAACCCCATAACAGAAGATCAATCCCTAGTATGGTCGCCAATTTTGTTACGATGAAAATCACTCTATAGCATGGGGAAAACCACAACATATGGAATGACTACATAAATCAACTCTAATCTCAAGTATGATATATAAACGAAATGCTAACAGGACAAGATCAAGAGCCTACCTCATACGGATGTTCGATGAAGACCATCGTTGAGCACACAACTCAAAGCTTTATACCTGCAACTTTTCCTCAACAACCAATATATGAAAGAATATGGTTATAATATATAATGTTATCATATTAAATAAAATAATCCATTAACATACATGACAAATATTCCCATGGATTAACAATTTAAATATTTGCAAGATATCAATTGGACGAGAAAATAGTATTTCTATTAAAATAATCAATATAAGTATACAAGTGACAAACTTCTATGTCGGCACATCTCATAACTGCGAAACTAAGTCCCTTCCATTTGGGTCTCCACCACTTCAATCCTCCACCAAAGACAATCTCATATAAAGAAGACAATGAGGTTCTCCATCAAAGAGGGAAGAGCTTGGGGGTTGAACAATGTGTTCAGACTTTCAAGGATAAAGGGATTCAGACTCAATGTGAAGTGAAATTTATCCAAAGTATCTTTTCTCTCAAAAGTTGAATTCTCTCATCTTCCAAGTCTTGGATATGGATCAATTTATATCCTCCAAATGGAACTAAAGGGCCGAGTCGGAATGTTTCCAGTATATGGAAGGTCAAGGATCATGGATCTCGCGACATGAGATGGAAACCCGACACAATTTTTTATTTTGAGCACCAAACCCGATGTGCGCAGGTTGTAGTGGTGCAAACTTTGTATACGCATGTTTTCTAACTGGTAGGGTGTGCATATGTGGAAAAATATGATTTTTTGGCTCTGGAAGTACAAAAGGGGACTTCAAGTCTGCATAGGTAAATGGAAAGGCCATCCAATAAAGTTTCATGGGGTGAGGAAATGTTTTCTATAACAGAGGTAGGGTATGAGCGATGTGTAGTAATAATTGCATGTGGCTTCCCCTCTTTCCACATTAAATTCCATCAGCCACAACCAACTATGGAGTGCACTTGGCCTCCAAGACCTCATTCCATACACAATATCAACCATCGTATATCCATATAACATATCATTTCCATATTCATAATCGAATCAGGCCTCCCTCATATATTTTCATAACTATTATATGTCCATTTAAGACTTAATACCAAAATAACATGTCCCACATACCTTGCTAGTGGAGGATTAACATTCAATATAATAATCATTTTCCCATATATATAAATATACCATGACTTTGCATGTGGCTTGGGCTTAGAGTTTGAATAGTACATCAAAGCCTAGGTGTAGCAATAATAAACTAAAATGTCTAATGAAATAAACATTTTCTCCTTTTAAAATCAATATTTCTAACATACCCAACATCTATTAATTGCACATAAAAATAGGTTAGGATCTCTCTCCTTATTCTCAACTATGAAATCCTTCTTTGTAAGGTGATCATGAGCACAACCTTGAAGATCTTAACAAGAGGAGCCATTTCTCTTGTTATTTTTCACAAGGGGTCCCACCTATTTAGTATTATTTATAAATATATATAAGTAATAATGCATTTCAACTCATTTGCAGGAAAGAACTTTATGTTGTGCTTTTCAGTGTCAACAAACTAGCGACCTCACAGGGAAATATGTTTTTAGCAGATTTAGAACTCAAAATGCTTGGTTCTGCAAACTAGTAAGGATATGTGATCGAAGTTGTTCAGAAAATATTTATGCAACAAGGGGAAAATAACGGCTTAGGGGAATTGATGGAATGAGGATTCATGGAATAACTTATGGAAAGTGATATTTATAAGGGATTTGGTCCTATATGCATAACAATAAATAAGAATCATAACTAAAAATATTTATAAGGTGGATACTTCTTATATGCTCTTGAATCTCATAATGGAGGGAAGAAAGGGATAGCAGAAGATGGGAAGAAATCAAAACCAACTATGCTGCAACAGTGTTGAAATAAAAAAGGGTATCCCATTAGTGTTTCGAAAGGAGGATATCGTAACAACTGTTCATTAATTTATTCTTATTGATCAAAAATACTTATAGAAATGACATAATTATGGAAAAAATGATCGAGACCCTATTTCCTATTACCATAAAAAACAAACAACAGAAACCAAAATCCGACAAACCAAATGAAAGAACAAATATGTACAATAGTCATATTTACACAAAATAGAGTCACTGATCAAGTTGGTTCCACATAATGTTTCAAGTGGAAACCATTGGTACTATTAAAAAACAATCGCTCATCCATGTCTTTAAGAAGATATGAATTTGTGCTAAGGATATAAGCGATTTTGAAAGGACCTAGCCATAACTTTTGGAACTTAGAATGTCTTCCTCTCTCGGCATGGGTTAATTCCCATAGTAAGACTTTGTCATCAATCTTAAATTCAACATCTTTTGCTCATTTATTAAAATACTTCGTCATTGTTTATTGCCTCCTTTTTATATTTTCCAAGGAAAATTTTATTTGTTCTTCCAGGGATAACAAGGTATTTATCCTTTGGGAAACATTAGAATAATTTAATTATTCAGTCTGTAACATCAACTGAAAGGAAGAAATCTCTAATTCAATAGGAAGAATAACCTATTGGTCGTATATGAGATGAAAGGGAGTAAATAATGTACTTGCTTTAGTGGTTGTATGGTATTCCTAAAGAGCATAAGTTAGAAGTGTGTACCACTGGCGAGGTTTGTCTTCTATGATTCTCTTTATAATCCTGACCAGATTCTTATTAGTGGATTTTGCTTGTCCATTTTCCTAAGGGTGATAAGAAAATGAAGTGAAATGATTGAAACCTAATTTAGAAATAAATTGGGTCAGTTTTGCAGAAATAAATGTTGGACCATTGTCCATAATGATTTCTAATGGAAGGAAAAATATGGAAAATATATTGGACTCTAGAAAATAAATTACATGTTCAACTTGTGCATGTCTAAGAGGGAAAACCCCAGTACACTTAGTAAATTAATCAGTGGATGTCAAAATAAAGATATTCCCTGCATAGGATGGAGGATTGATTGGACCAATAAAGTCTAGACCCCACTTAGAAAAAGGGAAATATGGAAGGACAGGTTGTAAAGGCATGGTAGAAAGACGTTCTTTACCAACGATTTTTTGGCATTTATCACAGGACCTTGCAAATTTATAGGAATCACGAAAGATAAAGGGCCAATAATAACCATTTATTATGATCTTACAACTAAAGAAAAAAAAAACCAAGTTCAAAACTCCAATGTGAACCTAGTGGTCATTGTTTCATCAAATTCATACTAACTTTCCCTCATAGATAAATAAAAAATGAGCCACGGTTTTGTGGTTCTAACCAATATTTCCCACTGCTAGGTCGATACCATAAACAAATTATTCAAATCTAGGTTTACATTTATTTACTTGGTCACATATTGGATGGGGAAACAAGGTCTGGAGCAAACATATGGGCTTTGGCTGCAAGCAAAGCCAAAACAATTCCTTCCCATCACAAACTTATTCACAAACTTCCCAAAGTGTCTGAAAGACAATACACAGGTCTCCATAACTTTTCAAACAGTGGTAATGATAATACGAAAGGGCTACAAATCTTCCAAGGTCTGGATATGAGGTGAGGATACAATACAATAATCATAAAACCCAATTGTTATTTTCCCCTTCCTTTTACAGAGAAAACCCTTTAAAATTTAGTCACAAGAAACAAGTGAAACCGAACGTATTCACCATAAGTCGTTTGCCAACAATCATACCATAATGATACCAACATTTGATCCAGCTGCAACACAACCACATACCTCAAATAGAATAGAATGTCGAATGATATTTCTAGTTTGAAACGCTTGAATTCCAATAGGAAGAAACCCAAATCGAAATGCATGTTACATGGCCAGAATTCCCACAAACAATCCACTGTAAACTTTGGAAAAAAAAACAGATTCTGGATGAAAACTCTAAGATCCAACAAGATGATTGTATCTGGAGAAGAGCTAACAATCCATGAATGAAGAGGTAAAATTCCATACCTATAAGAATAATGCTAGAAAATTAACATAGCACAATTATTTTTTTTCCAAAGGTTGAGCACAATGGAGTCATTACTAACCAAAGAAACCAAAATAAGCACGAGAAGTATAGTGAAGGTGGTGGATTCAAGGTAGGTTATGAAAGACGTGCAATAAATACACATCGCTTCCCCTCTTTCCACATGAAATTCCATCAACCACAACCAACTATGGAGCACACTTAGCCTCCAAGACCTTGTTCCATACACAATATCAACCATCGTATATCCAAAATAACATATCATTTCCATATTCAAAATAGAATCGGGAACCCCTCATGTATTTTTATAACTATTATATGCCCATTTAACACTTAATACCAAAATAACATGTCCCACATACCTTTCTAGTGGAGGATTACCATTCAACATAATAATTGTTTTCCCATATATATAAATATACCATGAGTTTGCATGTGTCTTGTGCTTAGATTTTAAATAGTACATCAAATCCTAGGTGTAGTACTAATAAACTAAAATGTCTAATGAATTAAACATTTTCTCCTTTTAAAATAAATATTGCTAACATACCCAACATCTATTAATTGCACATAAAAATAGGTTAGGATCTCTCTCCTTATTCTCAACTATGAAATCCTTCTTTGTAAGGTGATCATGAGCACAACCTTGAAGATCTTAACAAGAGGATCCATTTCTCTTATTATTTTTCACAAGGGGTCCCACCTATTTAGTATTATTTATAAATATATATAAGTAATAATGTATTGCAACTCATTTGCAGACATGAAATTTATGTTGCGCTTTTGGGCGTCAACACCTTGCAAAGATTTAAATATGTGACATATGATATTGATGGAGGACAGGAAAGAAAAAATATACAATTGGTTACTTCCCAAGTACGAGTTTGTGAATTCATGAAGGACTTCGTCGAAAATACACAACATTATGTTCAACATGTCGATGTGGCTCGATGGCAGGACGAGCATTTTAGAATATGCATAGATACATTTCATATTGGTATTGTGTTATCAATAGTTAATTTTGTTGAGAACTACACCCTTTAACCGAAAAATGAGATTAATATCCAATATTATCACTCATAGAAGGTTATCATTATGGTACATATCACATACAGGCATGGACCGGATAGTAATGAACAAAATAGAGTTATATTGAAAGAGAATCACTTCTACGTAATCGATGATCGATGACATGACTTAGCCTACGTACAACATGTTTTTAGTTGTTTTACAATCACCTTAAGGAGAAGAACATACAGATGGATCAACATTGGATTTGATCAGATGGTTGTGCGGGCCAGTTAAAAAATGCTTGTGTATTTAAATGGTTGTGTATGTTGCACAAAAAATTAAAGGTACCACACATTTGGAACTATTTTGAGTCCAGGCATGGGAAAGGGGAGCATGATGGAGAAGGTGCATGCATAAAAATAGCTTTACACATGCAAGAAATGAATTTCACAACTACTTCCCTCATTCGAGATACGAAATCCATTGTTGAATGATGTTCTTCACTAATGGGAGAGGGAACATGAACCTGTGAATACCAATCACATAGGAAAGTACATGTACATAGATATTTTTTGGAGGTGGACAATGTATTTCGATCATAGTGGTATGAATGAAAAACAATCCAAGGCACTTGTGGATTCCATTCAGTTATAACATCAGCCAATGCAATAGTTGAAATATGGATGAGAAACCTCTCTTGCTTCTGTGGTCCATGTAGTAGTAATAAATGGGATGATTGTGAATCGGTAGACTGGGTTGATAGATGGGATTGTGTATCACTCCCCACTGGTCAATGTATAACTATGGAATTATCCCAATTGGAGGAGGACCAATCAAGTATTTCAACAGATTACGATCATGTCTCAGATATCATACTTCTAGGTTTGTTGAATCCTTCTATTAAATTTTGAATAACTAGAATTAATGTTTTATGCATTGGTCATTAAGTCAACTCACATTTTGGCACTCCATTTTTTTCAAGGAACATATACGCAATGGTTTCCCCAAGAGATATGAATGGGGCATTGATTATTGGTTGGAACGACGCTTAGAGGGAAAGAAGACCCTCATATGATTAGTAACAGACTTCGAAGGCATTGAATTTTCAATTGGGTCGATGGTTATTAAAGGAGAATATCTGACACAGGATGAAAGAACACAAAATGAAGGTGGTTATGTGTTTCAATATTTTAAAATGGGTCAAGTCCTATACCACTTTACAAACTTGGTTATTGGTACAACCCTATAACTACAAACAATGCCAAGAAAGAACTCATCAAAGGTACGATATGTTTTGCCTTACTCTTTGTTGCATCTCTTTCATTACCTAAATGAGAAAAATCAAGATGCTTACAAGCCTAGTTGGGTTAGCTGGGAAGGACAACAGTGAATGCAAGAGTTAGAAACATCAAGCATAAGAAATAAAAAAGGAAGTAAGATAATAAAAATAAAGGAAACTAAACTAGAATGCATAAGAGAAATAGAACACAAATTAAACAACATGCATGCCACCAATGGATAAGTTGTATTAGTGGGAAAAAACCAAAGAGAAAGGGAGACTTATGGGTCCCTTCTTCCTCCAAGGGAGGGCTCTTGAACTCCCAATGATTTAGCTCTTCTTACAAGTAACAAACTAGAAGGAAATGGTGAAGAAAATCCAAAGCACATTCACTCAAGAGGTGCTATGAATGGCTAAATGAAATGGTGCTTGTATGCTCTTGATGAGGAAAGAGGATCCTCCAAGAGAATATAGGCAGCATAACAATACAAATGAATTACTTGAAAATATAGTGCACCCATGGCCTCCTTGTATAGCAAAGCTTTGAGGAATTATTCAACTAGTCCTTAGTGTGAACAAGGGGCTCTTTAGGGCACCCTCAGGTATTTGACCAGCCGCCCACTCAGATTCATCTCGGATTTGAGTGTCAAATTGACTTGGGAAATGAACCAAAAGTGGTGGAAGGCCGACCAAAATCATAAATGCGTCGTTCTGAGGTGTGTGTGGCTTTTTGCATCCACAGTCGCGCATCGGGCACATATGCACTTTTTCGGCATTATTCGATTGTCACACGTGCACACAATGCCTTTGTATCTTTTGCGCATGCTGATTTTTTAACTAGTTGTATGGTTTTGTACCCTTTGGAAATGCATTTTTGAAGTTGTGGGTGAACTAATGGGTGTTTGGAAATGATGGATTCCTGTAACCATTTGCAGATGAAATTCTAGTGATAACATATTCCCCCTGATGTGTGAGGTTAGGAGCATGCGTATAGACGAAATAAAACAATTTTTCTTCTACTAAGATTACTTATGTAAGAAAGAGTGTTTGAGGGGAGTTGCAAGAGAGACCCATTGGAGGGAGAGGGGAACCGGTAGGACCCAAACCCTTTGCAAGGTGTGGAAAAATAAAACTGTGTACAAACGAGGTGGGCATGTCCCATGCTCATGTCGTGTAACTCAAAAACTATAATACAGTAACTGAAGTTGTGTGTTGACGTAGATCAGTGCAGAGCCCTCCAGGGAAGTTTGATAATGACAGAGGAAAATTATGATGGTGAACAAACTCTAAAAGAAGGTAAGGACACCTATGAAAAGTGTTGATGATACGCAGACATTGATAGCCTATCAAATTTCAGAGGTCTTTGGCATATATGAAAACATTTGCAATAGTCACAAAGTAAGACCCATCGTAGCATGAGATGTTGTTGAAGTCGAATGCTATGGGGGTCAACAACAATAGAGAATAATAAGGGTTTTCTCTGTGTCATCTGAGACTCTTCATTGTAAAAGTAATGAGAGCTAAGATATTGTCGCCCTTCTGAAAACTAAGTTGATGTCGACAGAAAGAGGGATGTGGCACCAAGAAGCAAAGGGATTCATGAAATATATTGGGTGAGATCACAAACTGATGAGGTACATGGACGAAGTCAAGATGCCGTGAGACTCAAGACTGACGTTGGTTGGGGATATTTGTGAAGGATAAGTGGCAACAACCATGGAACTGAATGTAGCATCAGGGGGATGACTAGACTAGGGTTAAATTGTGCCAGAGGCGTGACAAAGTGGAAAAACTCATAGATTCAGGTGTAAATGGATTGTGGGATACTCAGGGTTTATGGACAATGTCAACAGAAGTAGAATATAATGAATTCCCCCAACCAAGGGCGACAAGGTTTGCTTTTTCCGGGAATAAAGAAGGTCGCCAAAGGTGACGACAAAAATCTATGTAATGGCTGGAAACAAAGGCTTTGTACAGTTACCAAATAAATAAAGAATAATTGGAGATGAGCGTATAGATGCAGAAACTAGTGCCCCAATGCAACATGGCTTGGCCTATGAGGGCACAATTTGCATGGAAAATAGGTGGAGGGTGGGGGGGGCCATAGGTGGGTTTCTGTATTAGGTAAAATGAACAGAGGACAATATGCATATGGGAAAACTAATGGTGGATGAGATGGAGGGCTAATGATATTGTAGAGATGCAGTCAAAATGTGAATTGTGACGAGATTACTTGGGAGTCCATTATGGGGAAGTTAGCAAAATGAGGAGAAGGAGCATGCGGCTAATTCTCGAGAATGCAAATACTATGAGGAATCCCAACCCTAAGGGGTGAAAGAAGCATGAGTTTCAAAATGTCAAGGGGGACTATAAATGGGACAACTCATGTGGGGAAGAGTGCTACCGGGTGGTAGTACTGAAATGCAATGGAAGTGTGAGTACTACAAAGCCGGATGGGGGGCTCTTAGATGAAAAAATTAGAGGGGGTGATTGGGAGATGCAATTGATATCCAGAGGGAATGATTACATGCTAGTAGCGATCTTATACCTGAAAGGGTCGTGTTGATTTGTGGTCACCAATTACCTACACACATGAAAACCAAATAACCGATGTGAACAATATCTGAAGATAAAGAACATATAATGGTTATTTGATCATTTTGAACATGAACATGCGTACCTGGGCGTGACATGAGAAAAATTATCCCCGGGGGATGAGGATGGATGGTGGCCCGGGTAATTTGACTATGTAGGTGGCAGGATCCTGGTCCCATGGCTAAAGAGGGATCAGGAAATGGACAATCAGAGCTCCTGGAATTGAGTACGGAAGTTTGGAAAAAGGGATTATATATAGCTGGATGGCCCACATTTCCACCTCATTTGTACCTACTACTAGAGTGATTGGACAAGATATTTGAGGAGAGATTTGGAGATTCTGGGAGATCAACCCAATCGATTTAGTATCAATGAGTGTTAGGTTAGTGGTCGTATTGTCCTGCATAGTAGCTAGGGGTTATTTTGGGTAGGTCTTGTATGGGTGACCATACAAGGGTATTTTGTGAGGGTGGGCCCCCCAATGCACGAGCGATTGATTGTTTCGCGTGCATGAGTGCACAACTATAATTTGGAGAGTTGTGCACGGGGGTGCCCAAATGGGGAAAACAGGCACGCACGGGATGTGCGCCTGTGCAAAGAAAAACAACGCATCTATGTGCGGCTATGTTCTTGGCAGGTGCACATGTGTGCACAACTGTGGAGCGAATAGGCACGCTGTCAGGCTGCTAAATTGAAGCTTTGAATGACCTGAAACACTAAATTGTCAAACCAGGGTTGGTAAACTTCGAGCTGATACACAGTATGTGCAGGCAAGCGTCTAGTCTTTATCTGAATGCTATCCTAAGAAGAAAACACACACCTATTCTGAGAACTTGAATTTTGATAACTAACTTGAAACTGAGCATTTCCTATTAAGTCATAAACAGAAAAACAGTCTTGTGCTCAAATGCTGGTGCTGCTATTTCTATTCAAAAGTGTGGTTCCACAAGATTATTTTGCCTCTATGCCCAATCATCTACCATCATCATTTCTGTTTAAGTCAGGACACATAGGGTATTGTCTAAAATGCCTTCATTCTGAGCAACAAAAAGAAATCTAATTCTGTCTACAGGAAAACAAAGTACTATCCTATCTACTAGTACCAGGAGCTCCTTTTGTTCTAACTGTAATCTAACTATTCTAAGCAGGCAAGGTAACTACTGTCTAACAAAGCAAAATGCATGCTAATTCTGAGTTATATTCGAATTGGAAATGAAAAACCACACAATACCACGTTCGTACTCTTAAACCCTACAGGCATCAGACATGTGTTTTATATTCACCAACATAAAAGATAACAGTCTGTGGGAAATTATTCTGTTGGAGAACGATACGATTCTGAAACAACCAAATCGATTACACACTATGAGCTGCAGATATATCATTCATGTAAGCAAATTCTAATGTGCTAAAACAACTAAATCTACAAGCGTAAGCTATCTCGTATACAAGTTCTAAAATGCAGAAAGGAACTGAATCTATGACAGCATAAAACTAAATCTATTGCAAAATAAGGCAGCGACTTGCACCGGTTTGGCGGGCCCAACCAAACGGCACAAACGCTGTAAGTGGTAACCAAAGTCGACTATAACATTCTATACGATCACTGTGTAAACTTCGTGCTTCATTAACTCAGGAAAGAAATACTCAAATCATAAGACAGTCGGGTACCATAACGCAACAGTAGTCTATATTCAAAAACATAGGTTCACAGCATAACATAGT
>ML832097.1:0-11592 GCA_009831015.1 Picea engelmannii | reverse complement strand
CATAATCTAACCCGTTCTCAGAAGTGATCCCGGGTTTATATATCAATCCTTCTGTCTATAACAGTCGAAAATAAAGGTATGTAAAACAAACGGATCCCCGATCCGAGAATAGTTCTTGAAATCAAATTGAAACGTACTTCACAACTTCGTGACACGTAGTGTCACGAAGTGTGAACAATGAGGAATAATCGATCCAGGCTTCATGATGTCTTCGAGCACTCTGTGGAAATGACTCCAGTTGTCCTGCGAATCTTTCTATCTCTCATTCGAACCATAACGCACAGATCTCGGGTGGCTCCATTGGTACCTCCACGAGTGCGAGTTGGTACCTGGTACCGGCATCCTGTTCCAAAAATAGAAGTGGTACCTAACCCAAACGATATTAGTTCCAATACTAATTTAAAGCATTAAAGTGCATAAAAATAGCTTGAAATTCAAAGATACCTTAGGTGACCCCTTTGAATGGTAGGGAGATGTTAATTATGTCAAAATGAGGCCAAAAGGGTGGTACTGGCATATAAATGGAGGTCTGTGGTATATAATATAGGCAAAGAGCATGGTCAAAACCGGGGACCAACACACGCTTGGGTGTGCGTTTGTTGATGTGACAGGAGCACATGGGTGCGCCCCTGTATTGCCAATAGTTGCACATGAGTGTAAAACTATGGGGTGAACAGGCATGCATATGTGCGTTCCTATGGGGAAAAAATCGGTGCCTTTGAGGCAAAGCTAAAGGATGTAAAAACTAATCTTTTTGGGAAATTTTGATGTTTTTATGAGTTGTGATGGCTGAATTGTTTTTTTTTTGTGTGGATGCAGGAGACCAGTTTGATGATGTTGATCCACTAGAGGGAGAGGGACTGGGCACGCCTGAGAGAGGCGATGAGAAATGAGGAGTCGGTTGTGTGTGGTGATTTGGCATCATTTGTGATGCTGAAGTTTTTTGAGTGCTCACTAGTGAGGGCACAGGAGTACTTGTTGCAGTTCCTAATTTCGATGTGGATTCTGGAGCTGTAGTGTTTCATTGTTCGCGGTGAGCACCTAGAATTATTTGTTGTAGAGGATGTATACTTTTTGACTGGGCTCCCTTTTTGGGGGGACCCTGCTACCTATCGAGCCCGTGGTACCTGGGGACGGGAAGTTGGTTGTCCTTTCCTGGAATTATTGTTCAGGAGAGGACTACATGTTCGGCTCTGTGGTGAGGATTGGGGCGATGGACGCCTTGGTGCATCGGTGTGTTGCATCGATGATTGTGAGAGTGTATGGATCACTCATGACTCAACAAATCAGTGGGGGTCAGTTGAGGATTATGCAGAGGGAACTGGGGGGTGAGCATTTTTCCTGGGGCTTGATGTTGCACACCAAGATTATGGGGTAGCTCGATAGGTGTCGATCTTCTAACTCAGGGGGTTTTTCCTTTGGTTCCATCTTGGTAGCATGGTTTTTGGAGAGGGTGCCCATGTTGCACCCGAGATTTTTATTAGATTCCCCAGGTATGAGAGAGCCACGACTAAGGTGGTGGGTGAAGATTCTGGTTTGTCATGGTGGGGGGAAGGGTGGCCATTATTTCACGGCTGAGGTTGCACAGGTGTGGCGTCAGATGCCACAGATCATACTCTGATATCCATATTTTGGGGTGGACTTTCGAGATGATCCAGATATGGTGCTACCCACTGGAGAGGTGTTCGACCGCAGAGGTATGATGTTATATTTGATGTTTTTATATTTAGATAGTATAGCATGTTCTTTATGTATATATGGATGTTGATTCTATCATTTGTTTGTTGCGTGTGCATATGTGGGACCTCACGGACACGAGGTTGAGTTGGTTAGAGTGTTGGCTCATCAGGGGCCGGTGATACCACCATGGGCAGAGCTGCGGATAGGGGAGAGACGACGGTGGGATGAGGCTAGCATGGGGCCAACAGATGATGAGAGAGCAGGTAGGAGACGTCGCTATGATGATCCGGGTGTAGTTCCATCACATGCTCCGCTGGTGGGGGATGACAGAGAGTTCAAGGAGTTTCATCGTCGATTGGGGGAGGTTCTACAGAGAGTGCCCGAGGGTTTTTGGAATCGTAGCCAGAACAAGGGGTTCCTAGAGCAGTGTGTGGGCCTGTCGACGGAGTCGCAGAACTTGATTCGTAGAGGAGCTATAGCGGGGACGGCGATGACTGGGCGGTTACCTCTAGGGCCCAAGGGACCCCTAGCTGGTGGGGCACCTCCTCCAGAGAGAGCCCCAAGTGGTGGAGCTCTAGAGGGGCCACGAGGGCCTCTGTATATGTATTTTTGGTATTGGTATAGGCTTGCGGGCCCATTTTCTATATGGTGTTGGGACACCGATTTTGTATTTATATGGGTGAGGTGGTTTACCTGCCTACAGATGTACTATTTTTTGTAAACATTGATGACATATTGATCGATATATATATGAGTATACATTTGGGATCTATATTATGTTCACATATGATGGTGTTTTTTAGTTCTTTTTATGATGTCTAATCTATATGTTGTGACATACTTGTGATGTTGTATGTATGTGTGATGATATATTAATGTGATAAATGCCAATCTAACACTAGGTTAGCCATGTTATCTTTTATTTGATTAAATTGCCTTGGAATATGTGTGAATGTGATTGAATCAAAATGTTGAGATAAAAGTCTAACTTGCAGGTATTTGTAGAAGAGGCAAGGTGTTGTGAGGGAAATCTCCCTACGGACTAGCAAATAGGGTTTAGACTTTGCATGCAGATATGACCAAAGAAAAACTACTTTCTACATTCATCCCTAGATTTAAATCCCCTTTTCTTAGTAAATGCATGGCAAGATCAACCTACCTCGTTCCGAGCGTTTGATGTCGATCATCCTTCGTACTTGATTACTTGTTTGCAATACTCCTTCCAAAACCAACCTACATACAAGACAAGTAACAACTACACATGCATCCTACTTATATACTAACGGGTTAGAAATCCAAACATATACTAATCAAACTATAAAAAGTTCATGAACTGGGATCGGAAAAACATTTTATTTATTTCTTTAAATGAATCAACTTACAAAAAATTGAGACCGGCCACCGCTCTGCGAACCTGATCCTGGGCTCCTCTTCTACTGTCCTCCAACTGCTTTGCTTTGTATCTCTTCTGGCATAAGGAAAGCTAAAAGGTTGGGACAATGGGAATAAGCAAATGGACAGATTTCCTTTGCTATATTTTTCCTCCTTCCAAATGGGACCCCTACCCCTTCTTTTATAGGCTAGAAGGAGCTAGGTATTTGGATGAACCCTCGGCCATGCATGGTCGGGAGTTTCAGTTAACTCACCCAAAGTTGTGTGTTCCATCTACAACTTTCCTTTTTTTGTGCTTTTGTCGGTCCACGCGGGTTGTTTTAGGTCAGCCAACGTGTACATGCGTGCAGTAATGAAGTAGGGCGTGTGGGCCCTTATAAAAGAGGTTTTTCAAAGAGTTTGTTCAACAATGGCTTGGCAAAGAAGAGATATGATATGGCCAGATGCAAGGAAAGCATGTATGGTGCAATTTAGGGTTATAACATAAGGATCGCGCAAACGATACACATTTTTGAGCTGAAGGACAACGAGCTGGGAATCGAGTAAGATGCTAAGGTGACGAATACAGTGGTGATTGGCCTCAACAAGGAGGCCAATAACGACTATGTATTCATCTTGGTTGTTGGTTGCAGAGCCTAGGCATATGCCGCTGGAGTGGAGAAGGTCATGTGAGGAGGTATAGAGGGCCCAAGCGGCCGAAGTGAGATTCTGTGTCCAATGGATAGCTCCGTCGGTGTAGCCGATGGAGGAGGCATTTGTCAATAACACAAATGATATATTAGATGCAAGGCATGGAGGAAAAAGAAAATTAAAAAATCTACAAAAAGTGTACAAAAAAGAAAATCCCTAGTGTAGAGTGGTTATGCTCTGGCATAAAATTTATTTAAGTACAGCCCGTTGACGGGTTCTTTGAGAGGATGGCCTTTGGGGGAGGCTAGGATGTAGGTGCCTTCAGTGAGGCAATGTTGGATGATGTAAGGTCCATTCCATAACAAATCGAACTTTCCATGGCCGAAGGTTTCATGAGCGATATCATAAGCAAGGACAAGGTCACCTTCATTGAATGATCGAAGGTTGACATGGCGATCAAAGGTGGCCTTCGACCATTTTTTGGCTGCCTCATTGTTCTATAATGAAGACTGGCGGTCTTCATCCAGTGACTCTAAGTTCAGCAAATGCTTCTCCATTGGAGTAGTTTCGGGTAATAGCTCAATAGCGGTGCGTAAGGTGGGAATGTAACACTCAATGGGGAGAGTGGCCTTGACCCCATGGACGAGATGAAACCAGTGGCAGTTTTAACTACCGTGCGATAATCCCATAGCGCAAAAAAAAACATATGGTGCCAATTGGTCTTATGTTTGTTAACTGTGCACTACAACATGGTTTTGAGGACCTTGTTGACCGCCTCTACCTGTCCGTTGGACTGAGGGTAGTATGGGGAGGCAAACTCGTGGGAGAATCCTAACCTAGAGGAAAGTTCGACGCAAATCTCATTCTCGAAGTGTTTCCCGTGATCAGAGACTAATTGTAGGGGGAATATAAAGTGGGAGATGACGTGGTTAAAGAAAAAATGCATTGCAATGTCAACAGTGTTATTGAATCTAGGCATGGCTTCGGCCCACTTGATGAAGTAATCGACTGCAACGATGATATATTTGTGGCCATTGCTAGATGGAGGGTTGCAAGTCATGAAATCTATGCCACATTTTCAAAACGGGCTGATAGTAATGACTGGGTGGATAAGAACAGGTGTTTCTCTCGCTTTCTTGGCATATAGCTGACATTTTTCACATCGCTTCACCGCGTGGATGCAGTCGTGCAACAATGTGGTCCAAAAATAGCCTGCTTGAATGATTTTCTGGGTAGCATACATCTCGGAAAGGTGACCACTGCATGTGCTGTTGTGGTAGTCATTCAAGACTTTATTGGCTTCATCGATGGTCAAACATCGACGAAGTATGGTGTAGACCCCTAGGCGATATAAGATATCACCGATAAGGAGGTAGCGGGGGGTCTGGTGTCAAATACATCGATGATCATCTCAGGAAAGGTGATTGCCAAACTTCTGTGTTCGGAGATAGACAAGGAGATCGTCATACCATGGATCATCCGAGGGGATGTAAAAGAGATGTTCGTCGGGAAAGTCTGTATTGACGAGAGAACTGGTGGTATTGGAAGGAAATGTCATAATGAGTTCGGCAAGGATGAGGGATTTTTTTCTCTTAGGTGTTAAAAATTTGAGGTCGTACTCTTGAAGGATGACGATCCATCGAGAAAATTTACCATTAATTTGTCAATGACTGGGCAAGTATTACATGGGGTTGGAATCTTCTACGACCTTGGTAGTTCGAAGCAGGATGTAATGGCACAGTTTTTGGATTGCGAGGACAACTGCAAGGGAGAGTTTATCTTCATGATTGTATTTCAAGGGTAGCCCTGAAAGGTTTTTACTAACATAATAAATGACATGCTCTCGGTCATCATCCCCTAATTGGATGAGAACTCCTTCTATGGAGATGATTGAGGCTGATAAGTAGAGGATGTAGTCACAGTCATAGTTGGGTGGACTAATCAATGGGGCATTGGAGAGGGCCGCTTTGAGATCATCAAAATAATTTTGGGCATGTTCATCCCATTGGAATGGGATATCATGACGTAAGAGGTGAAGGAAACCATGTGCTCGAGTGGCGTAATCGGGGACAAAGAGGCATAAAAAGCTATCTTTTCCTTGTAAACTTTGCAGCTGGCGTAAATTTCGAGGAGGTGGGATTTTCGTGATGGATTGGAACTTGAGGGGGTCTACTATGATACTATGTTGGGAAATGACGAACCCAAGGAGGCATCCAATGGTGATGCAAAATATGCACTTGAGAGGGTTCAAGCGGATATTGTATTGACGACACCTATGAAAGAAAATGCATAAGTCAGCAAGATGTTGAGTGTGTTTCTTGGATCGAGCGGTGGGGTCATCCAAATAGTCGAGGATGATTTGAGCCATATCATGAAACATGTATGTCATGGCACATTGAAAAGTGGCACTGGCATTTTTTAGGCCAAAAGGCATGACACGATAAGAAAAAGTACCCCAAGGGGTAGTGAATGTGGTTTTTTATTGATCGGTTGGGTGAATCTGAATTTGGTTGTAGCCAGAGAAATCGTCCATGAAGGACAAAGCCTCATGGCCGACACAATCATCGATGATTTGGTCAATGAAGGGCGTTGGGAAATTGTCTTTGGAACAAGCATGATTGAGATTGTGAAATTTTGTACAGACGCGGACAGTTCCCTGTTTTTTGTTAACGAGGACAGGGTTGGAGACCCATGACGTATATGCGATGGGGTATATGAATCCTGCATCGCATAATTTTTCTATTTCAGCTTTAATGGTGGCCTCTTTGGATGGGTGTAATGGGTGTTTCTTTTGTCATACATGTGTGATGTCAGGCCAAGTATCTATACGATGCTCGACAATAGAGGGATCAAGGGCAGGCATCTCTATGTATGACCCGGAAAAAATGTCCTGGTATTCTTAGAAGAGAGATTTATAAGCTATGAGTTCTTCGGGAGAGCATGCAGTGCCTATGGTGATTTCCTCTATCATTCCAGGTTTGATGGAAATATCAATTTTGATGGTGGGGGAAATGTTGGCCATATTGGCTTCTTCAAAATCATCAGGGGCAGGGATAGGATTATTGAACCAATCTATATGTCTTGATGGGAGAAAGTCTTTGGTTTCGATTTCATATATGGGGTTTTGTTTGGGAAGCGTAAATGTTTTCTGTGAAAGAAAGAGCGCTCTGTGATGGAGTGGATCCCATGGGAAATCGGGCATAGTTAATTCCTAGAGGATACCTTCATCGTAGTGGAACTGTCGAGAATATAATGGGTCCATGGGAATAACATTGGTGACTATCACCACATGGTTATGTTCTGCTGAAGAAGTAGGGGAAATGGCACAAAGGGGTTGTGTGGGTTCACTTGACATAAACCAAATATCAAGATACTGTGGGTTAAAAATGGTAGTCAGATATAATATTTCTGGGGGGAAATGAACTGGAGAATTGGGGGGATTTGGCATAAAATCCTCCTTGAGACTATCTATGAACCAAGGAGGGGTGGGAAGCATCTCAGGTTCAGGGGAAAAGATATAAACCATATCCAGAGAGGGGGTAGGGAGGACTATTGGCGTCACCGAAGGTGGGGTGATGGTAGGATTGGGAATAAGGGCCAATTGATGACGCATATGTTCAATTATCATAGGACATTGATATGTGAAATGATCAATTGATTTGCATAGAGAGAAAGGAAATGTCATACGCTCATTGACTGAGGTCATGACATAGTGGATGTCAGTGACATGTGTGTGAGATGATGTCGATGGAAGGGGTTCTTGTTGAAAGATCTGGCGTACTTCTGCTAGCATCTGCCAAAAGTGAGGTAGCACGGGGCAATGGTGGGTGTAATGGTCATATTCTGAAAAAATGGCATAGGTGAATTTGGTTCGCAGACCTTTGCCTTCCATAGGGGATTTAATGGTAGAATTAGGTGATCTGGATGAGACGATGGATGATGTCATTGCTCGAGGAAGTTGAATTAAATTGCGTAGCTTAGGGAGAGACAAACATTTATTGGTGGGGTGTATGTCTTTCTTGCATAGTGCACAATGGGGTTGGACTCATGATGGAAGTGGAGTGGTGGTCTCTCTCTTCTTTCGTCTGCCCCCAACTGTAGCAGTGGTGTTAGAGAGTGGGTGTGGGGGTGGTGCGGTTGGAGTGAGTATTGGAATCTGCATCGGTGTTCCTTTTGTTTGGGAAGGGAGGGATGGTTGAGGGACCATCTCAGGTGGATATAGATACCATACTAGGATTACAAGCACCATATTGGGAAGGGTAAGCATTGTGGCTACCTGGAATGATTGTACGCTTGGTGGGGGGTAAAATAAGGGGATTTGAGTAATGGCTTGGGGGACTGTCTCCCAAACTAGGATGTGGCCCTGGGGGAGGGTGTAATTAGGGACAGGGGGTGTTGAAGAGTTCTCAAGGGGTTCTTGAGGAAGGAGATTTGCGACTAATGGAACGTCAGATAGTAATGAGGCCTCTGTAGGAGGAAGGGTATCTCCAGTTTATGTTCCATTGGATGATATGACACATACTTGTGTTGAGGGATGTATGAGTGGAGGTGCTCCATAGTATGTCCCTAGAAAGGATGGGTCTTTGAAAATTCTGGGACCCGTCTCAATGAGTGGGTAGGTCTCGGGATTAGTGTGAATGAGAGGTAAGATGTTATTGATGTGGAGAAAGGGTTGGGCTCGTAATGCGACACTTGGTCAATAGTGACAATATTCCCATTGTGGGGGAACATCATTGTGAGAAACACAAAAGAGGCCACATTATCTATGTCTGAACAAGATTTTGTAATCGAGCGGAGCATCTATCACTTCAATGTCAATGAGAATAGTTTTGCCCTCGACTTCAACGGGAAAATTTTGGAATTTTCCTTCGGGAGAGGATGGTCATCCATCATAATCCCTCAGAGTAATGGTGGATGGTATGATCTCAGGGGAGGCAAGTTTCTGCCATATAGTTTTGGACATGATGCAAGTGGATGCACCTTCATCAATAATGCAGCGGTGAACTGTGATGTTTTGGATTTTGAACGGGATTTGGAAAGCGACCAAAGAGGGGAGTCAGGGTTCCCTACTATCAAGATCAAATGAGATGAGTCAAGTATCAGCAAGGTCGAGTGCCCCCAGAGAGGAAATTAAGGACTTCCGTTGAGTGGGAAAAGTTTGAAGGAATTCTAAAACTGACATGGTGACAGGAGATTGTGCCAATTCATCGACCAAGCTATAATTGTGGGACACCTTAGTCTGAGGGTTGTTGACATTCCATCGCAAGGGAGTGCGAGGAATACAAAAGGGTGTTTCAATATTAGGGCATGGAATCATCAAAGGTGGTCTAGTTGTGACTGGGGTTGCTTCCGAGGTAGTGGGAGCAGATTCAAGGGGTACGTTGTATTGACAACTGCGCGTTTGTAGAAGAACTTCTTCCTCGCTGGTGAGGAGGATAGTGCAATCTGTAGGATTGTTTGGATTTGGATATTGTCCCATATGGGGTGGGGCAGGATGTATCTCCTACTGAGTTTTCATCACCCCTTGGTGTGGAATGGGATTTTGCAGTATGGCAGGGAGTGGTTGTTGTACATATTGTTGTGGGGCCTGTTGAGGGGCAGGCGGTGTTGCTGGACATGATCCATTGTCGGATTCTTTCATACATTTAAAATCCACAATTTGAGAGAAATGGTGAGTATAATGGTCATACTCACCCCAAAGGGAACAAGGTAAGTTTGTCCAAATATTTTTGTTGTTATTCCCTTGGCGTTTGTTGTTATTTCCCCCTTGGGGGTTTTAGTCCCCCTGATTGTGGTTGCCCCCAACAGGTTGATTCTGTTGGGGGTGGTTTTGTTTCCCTCCTAGTCCGAGATTATTATTGTTTTAGTTTTTTTCTTTATTTTTGGAATTGTTTGAATAATGGGTCAGATTTGACATATTCAGTTGTTTGAAATTTTCATATTGTTAAATGGGAGAGGGATAAGCAAAGTTAACCCCAGTGTGTGGGTGTCCTTGTGGTGGAGCCATGGGATGTGGAGGTCTAGGAAAGGGAAAGTACAGATTATTGGGTGGCAATGGTCTGTAGGGTATATAGGAAGGTGTAGCGCTTTCACTAGTGCTTAGGGTGTAAGCTGAGGTAGAGGGGGTACCAGAACTTGGTTGGGCCACTGGGCGTACTATGAGTGTCGGTGGTGGTCCACTGATGGGTGGAGGAAGGGAAACAGGGTATGGTTGTTGATAGGGGGGGAGGATAATAAGGAGGTCCACCATATGCCGGTGGATATTGAGGTGTTCCATACATAGGTGGTTCTTGGAGGTGTGAATTGTGGTGTGTAGTGGTGCCAATCAATCCATCCATTGAGTGATACATCCCAGGTTTGTCTTGGTCGAATGGAATGGGTCTTGGGGCATCAAGTAGTATTGTATATAAGTATCCTGACTGTGAATAAATGCGTTCGAACTGTTGGGCCTTATTGATGGCTTCTTCTTCAGATTGGGGGAAGGTGGCGGCCACATCCTTGGCAAGGAGGGAAAAAAGTGATTTGAGAAACCAAATGAGGAATTGTTGCTTGGTGGCTTCTGCTTTGCATAGACTACGTCGTCGATGCCATTCATGAATGTGGTCGGCTATGTGTGTAGAGGAGGTTTCTTTAAACTTTGAGAGAAATTTGAGACCATTGTCATGATGGATTGGGAGTTGAAAGAAGGTCAAAAATGCTTTGGCCAAAGATTCAAAGGTCACATGGGACCCATATTTTTCTTCGACATACCACTTGGATGATGGGCCAGTGAGTGTGCATTGAAATAATCTCAAGCGGATGGAATCATCCATGATGTTGTTTGAAGAGCACCATAAATGGAAGGTCATGATATGGTTGGTTGGGTTGTCTCCCGATTTTCCTTCAAACTTGGGGATGTCTGAAGGGAGATTGGTAGGCATTGTAGGCCATGTAAGGTCATGTAATATAGGATCATTAGTGAGTTTATTCAGATCTGGTATGTTGATGGAAGCCAAGTATGGAATCTGGGGTTGTGGTGGAGAATTAATTCCCGTCATGGTGGGAATGTTTTGTGTACCTGACCCTTGGGGAGGGTTAGTTCCAACCATGGTGTGAGTGGTTTGGGTACCTGACCCTTGAGGGGGATTAGGAGGGGTTGTACTTCCTCCTGGGGAAGAAGTGTTCCCCCCGCTTCCTTGTAAAGGAAAGTGAGTGGATCTGTTGGTTGGTATGGACTGGCTTTATGGGCGGCCAGCCAGTCCATACCAACCAACAGATCATAAGATCCTAGGGGTAATACATTGAGGGTTGCTTGGGTGGGGAATTTACCCAACATTAACTGGCAGGTTGGTATGGCCTCTACCACCCTTCTTTTGGTGCCAGTGTCTAACTGTACCAACCATGGTTTAGTTTGCTTCTGTGGCTGTAGCTTACACTTATTAACGGTTCTGGGGGATATATAACCCAAATTTGAACCAGGGTCAATCAAAACAGATACTAGGTGGTTGAAGATCATACCTTCTAGTTCCACCACTGAAGCTTGGTGGTCAACCTGGTTATTGTCCAAGGCTGCATAGATCTGTGGCACACTCCTGGCCACATCGTTGACTGTGGTAGCTTCCTGCATGTTATAAACTTTCTGACTGTTTGGCTGTCGGAGTGGACAGTCTCTCCGGAGATGATCTCCCCTGCAATCCCAACATTCCAACGGTTTTCTCCTTGGGTTATTAGTCTTTATTGGTATAAGTCCAGAGGTTTTATCTCCATTCGCAGAGGGAAAGTTCTGCTGAAGTACACTCTGGGTCGGGAAGTTCATTCTGTGGTTCTTCTTGTAGTTTTTAAATCCCGAGGATTTTCTCCCTTTCTTCTGAAATTTCGAACCATTCTTTTGTTTCCAGTCTCCACGGGACT